>VCAZ01000005.1:7818389-7920889 GCA_005784505.1 Bagarius yarrelli
AATAACACACTTACTTTATTAGGATCACCTTTAAACCTCCTGTTATTATTATTATTATCCAATCACACGATCATGTGGCAGAAACGTAACACCCCGAAATTATTAGCGTGTCAGGAAATCTTCCCCACATCACTGCACCACCCCCACCAGGCTGGATAGCTGAAACAATGCAACATGAATCCATGGATCCAACCTGCTTTGTTTCAGCTATCCAGGCTGGAGGAGGTGGTGCAATGATGTGGGGAAGATTTCCCATACATGCTAATAAATTACAAGCAAATTATTTTTTTTTTCCTGTAAAATGACAACAATTTTACTTAGTGGTTATTTCTTTACAAAGACCCTTGAGCAGACCCTCAGCTATCGATGTCCTTTCAATAAATAATTTTCCATTCTCAGCCAAGAATACAAAAACATACACATCACACCGATGTTAAAAGCAAAGCTTTTTTTTTTTTTATTGCAATTAGTAGTGAAAGATACACTTCAATCTAAGGCAAAGCAACACTAAAAGGCCATCAGAGAAAGAGTTACAAAACATAGATAAGAAATACTTTTAAAAGTAAAATAAAAGCTCTTGTTGTAGCGACAGAGTGAGACAAAGAGAGAGAACTAGAGGGAGACAGATTCATGGAGCTCCTGGACATGTAACATTCATGAAGAACGTCCTTGAGACCCTCGAGCTGAAGGACACTTAGCTGAAAAGAGTGCATACTTTGGTTCCTCTGGGGGATGACCTTTACTGTTTAAAGGCGTCATGGAGCTCAGCGTCCCGTGCCGTGGATAGACACCGTGGACGATGCATTTAGAGAAAACTTAAAGGAACTTTTTGTTGTTGTTGTTGATCTGCTAACTCTAGACACAATTCAGCGTCTACAGTCGTGGTTTGGAATGCTGGAGCTTGACGTTTTTTTCGGTAAACAACTGTTTGTAAACAATCCACGAATTCTGGAACAGTTGTGCATGTGCGTTACTCTCGGTGCATGAACTCCACCGGAGCTGCATGGTTCTGTCCCCTCTTTTATTATAAGTGAACATACGGAAATAAAGACGAAGAGATGGGGGAGTCGGATAGTGACGGTCTTGATCGTGCTGGACTGGAGGAGCCATACGATGGACGAGTAGTAGGTTTTGTTTTTTTCCCCCCAACACATGGGCGGATTTGCACAGTTAGTGGTTTATAAGACGCCACTGCGAGTTAGCATACTTCTCTATACAAACTAAGGCATTGAATGAACAGAAATCCGAAAATTCAGACAACGGTTAAGGCTGAGGCTCATGTCGTCCGAGTGGAATGGGACTCGGTTTAGTTTCTGCTCTCTCCTTAAAATGGCTCTGGCACAAAAAAAAAAAAGAAAAGAAAGAAAAAAAAAAAAGACTCGACTCCGGCACGCGACTACGAACTACCCGCTCCGAACGCAGGGGAACTTCTACGGCTGGAGTTTAGCAGCTCTGCGATTTGGAACGAATCAGCTTGGTTTATTGTATCGTCAGTGTGGTTCTCTGTCGCCTGAACAGAAGAGAAGTGGCATTCAGAGGGGTTCGAGGCGGAGCAGCTCCTTTTCCTTCTTTCCCCTTAAGTGTAGTTTGTCATTAAACACCTCACGGGTGTGTACCGATCATCAGTTACACACAATATACTGCAGGAAGTGAAGATTAGAAATTTTCAGCACTTTGTATTGAGGATGTTCTCTGAAAGACAATCCCATTAATCTGTTTGAGATGACGTTTAGACAGGAAATACGTTCCTTCTAGTGAACAATGATATAATAAAGGTTATTCAGCCATTATTAAGATTTAAACCTTTTAACATTTTAATTATACCGGTTATACCGCAGCGTTGCCAAATGCACAAATCAATCGCAGCTTTATATCGATGCGTCCGTTTGGATGTGATCACTTTAACAGAAACTCTAGTATCTACCGCTAAATTCTAGCCGTTTTCCCGCGAGAAGACATTTAGTAGCTGTTTCCGGAAAGAGCCTCTGACGTCAGCTTCCTTATTACAGAAAGTTCTCAGACGTGAGAGATAAAAAGGATAGATATCAAAACGAATATGTTTGGCTATTATAACACGAATCATTTGGCAATCGGCTGTGGTATAAATATTTAGGTGAAAAATATAAATAATTTCCAGAAACTGGAATTTATCTTGAAACAACCGTATGTCATTAGTCACGATGACATCACTGATAATAATGATCTCCCACTAATTAAACGTGTGCTGAAATCGGCTTCTTACTAACTTTCTACCATAAAGTGCTTGGCAAGAGAACAGAATTGTGGGATTGCCTTTTTTATGCAGGTCCGAATTCCTTCCGAATGTAGCACAAACTATCTATGATGATAATAATACTGTAAATGTTGAGTATCGTGATATATATCGTAAAACTGATTATCGGCACACTTCCGTTTCAACCTGACTAACGATCCTCTAACTGCGCACTGAAGCAGGGAACAACCGGAAGAATTGTACGAGTTTTGTGGTTTTGAACAGAAATCGGCTCTTCAGATCTGAAGGGCTTTCGTCTAAATCAAGAGTTCGGACTGTTTGTTTGGGATGTGCCGCCCTGTCGCTGCCCCTCATCCCCCCCCCCCTCCGTAACGCTGCACGCTATGCGGACGCTCCGGCTCCGCACTTTCGGATGTTTTTAATAAATACACCATAAAATATTTCGCTTATATATATTTTGAATATATTAAAAGGAAAAAAAAAAAATTAAATAAGACAAAAATGAAAAATTGGCTCAATAAACAGAAATGTTAAAGAGACACACACACGCTCACAAAAAGAACACTTACAATTACATCTACTCAAATGGTTAGGATAAAATGTCAGGCGTTAAGTCTAGCACTGATACTGTAATCAAAGCAATGTTTGCAGATGAACTCGTTTAATAGTTGCAGCATAAAAAGGTCAGTGAGGTGCAGTGTTTCCAGATCTCTTCTATAAGAGGTATTTCCTTCTGAACCGACAGGCACCCATGTGACAGACAAGCGCCTGACGGGTCTCTAATTGCTGACCCTAATACTCCAGATCGAAGGTGAAGGTAATAAAATAGACTCGTGTAATGTCTGTTAGTACGTTCTATAGGGTATCGCACGCATGGCGACCGAGCCACATAAAACACAACCTCAAACCAGCGGCAAGCCGAGCGTCTGTCGAGCAGGCGTGTCCCGTCACCATTTTATACCGAGGATGGATCTTTAAGAGGAGTATTACGACAGATACACACCCCAAGAGTTCCTTAACACATGTATCACCTGGGGGCGGAGCTTATTTCTAGCCACTATCATGTGGAGTACCAACTATAATATATAATTATCTATAAAACCCATCTATTGAAGCAACAGCCTCCTCGACGACGGGATGCCCGGATAGTCGTGATATTTAGTCTGGCACCTGCTTATACGTTTAGAAGATTAAGAAACACAACCCCTGAAACCCAAAACAAAGCAAGCCAGTCGTTATTTCTTGTTAAGGTGGCAGTCTTTAAAGTGCTGTGCTAGGCTTTTCTCCTTATAAATCAGTCTGTGTACCAACTGAAAAAAAAAAAATATATAGAACCCCAGAGCTCCATCTTATACTTGGCATAAATCGAGAGATCAGAGTTACACGTGAACACACATGAAGATTTCACCAAGTCTCGTTCTTTCAGATGAAAACGCAAGCTTGTGCAAGGTCAGATAAAGAAAGCGCTTTGATCTGTCGCTTAAACTCGGAGTCTTCAGCACCGTCATGAGGAAAGGCACTTTCTAAGGACTTTAACCTCTTTTGGCTCCACACGCTTTACACTGAAAACACTGAAAAGGGGGGAAAAAAAAAAAAGAAAAAAGAAAAAAGGCTGATGGGTTTCCAGATTGCACTTCGAGCCGACTTTAGTCCTCGAAAAAAAAAAAAAAAAAAAAAAAAAAAAAAAAAAAAAAAAAAAAAAAAAAAAAAAAAGTGTAAATGACACAAAAATACATCTGCTACACGCGGAGCACCATCCGATCAGACATGCTACACGGCATTAATTCAGAACGACTGCTACCAGAACCTTCTTTGAACAGGAATTCTTAAATATTCTAACTTGATGTGGCGGAACAGAACTGAGGATCGTCCGATGTTCAGATAGTGGTTCTGTAATTTAGAGGTGAAACCGTCTCAGCATCGATATCGGTATTAACCGACGGCGTATCTGGTTAAGGTGTTGAAATGTAGGTACTTGTATGTAGACATGCCTGTCTTCTCTAACTTGGCTCTGTTAACTGGTACTACAATATTGGTTCTGTCTTGAAAAGAAGAATCCGGACTTATAAACATCACATAGAAACGTTAGACACACTACACACTATGCTGTATCACCTGATTAAACGGTGATGCAATCGATCTTACTGTGATGCTGAACTTTAATAACAGTTTTTTCCATAAGCGTACAGCCTTAAAAGCACATTCTTAACAACGCTGCACCATAACCACCCACTATAGAATTTAGTAACATTAAAAAGTTAGTACAACTATGTTTTTTTTTTTTGTTTATAAAATAATTTAAAAGCAAAAGGGAAAAAAAAAAACAAAAAAAAAAAAAAAAAAAAAAAAAAAAAAAAAAAAAAAAAAAGGTACACGCTCTGGATTGGAAAAGAAGTAAGTGATAAAACTCCACAAAAGGGACTGTTTAGCAAAACGTGAACTGGTTTGAGGTTTAGGCATCGTAGGTACCACATCACACCCCCCCCCTCTCCACTTCAGCACGCCTAATCGAACATTCTAAGAAAAAAAAAAAAATTATATATATATATATGTAACCAGCACCGTTTACACACTCCACATTCCCGTCTTCGCGTCAAAATCTCTGTAGTGTGTGTCATAACCGACGCACAGTATAGCACCAAGCTTTATTCAGCTTTAATTAGTGCAGGACAGTGTCCCCTTGCTTACTTAAAAAGATAAAAGGAACGTGCTTTAAAAGGAACAAGAAGACCTGCTAAAAAAATTCTGTACTGCCCTCTACTGGCCCTGAACATGCACACACAATCAAGTGCACACCATGTGCGGCAGCATCACCTTTCTCTCTCTCTCTCTCTCTCTCACACTCACTATTTCTCTCTTTTCCTTAAATGAAACCGAAGCACGCTGTCAGTTTTGACAAGGGAACCTGTACAATAGCAGCTAGATCCTGATCAGAAGTGGCAGATGACGGTACAAGACGTTTCTGCTGTGCAGGACTGGAAAGCTGAGAAAAGCTAGAAAAGACTCGTACTGAATTCCAGGAGGACCTGAAGGCCACGCAATACTTGATCAGTGAAAACAACGCTTATCGCTAGTCCGAACGAACAGACCATGGCTTTCGGTAAATCGGATAAAGTCGTGATCCTCGAGCCTTTCTTTCTAACAAAAAAAATAATAATAATAATAATTCAATTAACAATGCAAGAGAAACTGCACACTTGGGCATCTTAATGCACTGCATTAACCGTTTTCTTTAAAAAAGAAATCATTTCTAAAACCAGGCACTTGATTTGGAAACCCTCACCAAAGAGATCTATTATTGTATTAGCTTTTATATATATATATATATATATATATATATATATATATATATATATATAGATATATATATATATAATATATATATATATATATATATATATATATATATATATATATATATATTTAAGCTATAATATGTATATAGATTTTTTTTTTAAGATCTGCACATGCAAGCATATAAGTGCCGACATTACAATACATGTTCTTTAACCCCGTCTAATTCGTAGTCAGATACAGAAGTGCTGGGATTCTATCGTCTTACAATTCTCACCTGATCCAGAAAACTCTACCTTCCATCAGCGCTGATCGATTATTGCACTAAAAACGGGAATATCGCACTCTGTCCTATAAAATGGCCTCTAGTTGGTTTTTTTTTTTTTTTTTTTTTTTAAGAAGAAAGAGAAAGCGCGAGGGAAAAAAAAAAAAAAAAAAAAAACGCTGAAAAAAAAATGAAAAAAAATCTAAAAAAAACATCTAAAACGATAAAGGCAAATAAATACTGGGAGCCATTAAAACAAACAAAGGTTAAAAATAAAAACCGCTTTGCATTGTAGTAAACGAAAGCTCAGTGATTCGGACCGACGACTAACTTGAAGGGAAACAAATAAAGTTTGAACAAAAACAAAGTTTGTGATAAAATCCGGCCCTAAAGGGTGGCACTTATTTTGAGCTCTTGTGTAAAATATTCAGAACGTATAAACTGGGCGATCAATGTGCTGCTGTTATAACCGTGGGGTAAACAAATCAAGCAGACAGACGGGGGAGGTGGGGGGTGGGGGTTTTAACTCCGGAACGTTTGGTGCGAGGTTCACCTTAATCTGAAATAAATTAAATGTGGTTGGCTGGTTTAATATTGCATAACAGTGCTGAGTTTGGGCTGTGGGATTAAAGCAGGTGTGTGCACTTAGGCCCGATTTGGGATTGGCGGGACTCCCACTAAACCCCACCCCCCACCCCCGCTGCTTCCTGCCACACAGTGTCCGGTCCGCGTTTAGGAGGAGGTGTGTGGGCGAGCGAGTGAGTGGGATGAATCGGGGCTCTCAGGCGAAGTACATGGTCCTCAGGGTGTCGTGGTGAATCTGCACAGCTTTGGCCAAAGCCTGGGGGTCCCGGCCGTTACTCTGACCCGAGACGTGGCTTCCCTCGGCACTGAAAAGAGATAGAGAGAGACAAAGAGTCAGAGTGAGTAAGAGAGAAAGAAAGAGAGAGAGAGAGAGAGATAGACAGAGTAAAAGAGAAAGTGATATAGAGAGTGCAGGTGAGCAAGAGAGAGCGCAAGAGTAATAGAGAGCGAGAGAGAGAGAGAGAGAGAGAGAGAAAGAGAAGAGCGGGAGTGAGAAAGCGAGACAAAGAGTCAGAGTGAGTAGGAGAGAAGAGAGAAACAGAGAGAGAGAGAAGGAAAGAGAGAGAGAGAGAAGGGAAAGATTACTATCACACATTATTTTCTGCTTCAAGTTCACAACCCAGCCCAACAAGACCCTCACCTGTCGTGCTCTTTATCCACTAGGTGGTAACGGGCACGGAAGGCCACCAGGTGGGCGTAATAGGCAGGTGCAGGGATGGAGACCGAGCGAGTGCAGCGCACGTACGTGTGGCACAGCTGGTAGGTGAGCAGCTGGAACTCGTCGGCTGTAAAGCAGTTGTCGTCCCACAGCACATGGTAGTGAGAGGGGCGACTTGTGCCCTGGAAAAGAGAACACAATCCGTTTATTTAACAGACACCGTGTACCGTACGCCACCGAATAGTAGCAAAGTGCATTATAGATTCATTATATATTCCTACATTTACCACAGATGCACTGGGTACAAATGTGCGTTACTATAAGACAGTGGTTCTTAATTTATTTTGGATTAGATTAGATTAATGCCCTGTTAGTCAAGATGAAACCCCTTACTGCCCCCCCATACCCCAGCCCACATACTGTGGAAGTTATCATTTAATCAGAGCCCCTATTTATAAGTGATACTTATTGTATAATTAAAATAAAATAAAAAAAATATATATATATTATTTACGATCAATGAAATGAACCAACGTAGCGGCCAATTAGCCTAAATAATCAAGTTAATTTTATAAAATCTTTCGTTTTCAGCAGATTAGTGAGAGTCCTGTGTCTGTTGATTTGCTGCTATTTGTTTATAGATGGTAATCCATTAGCCTCCTCAACTACACCACCCCTGGGCACCACCAGTTTTAAAAAGCCTCTGTCATTTTCTGCACACCCACTGGGCGGCGCTACCACCCCTATCTCAACCACAAATACGAATATACTGTAGCTTTGGCATGTCTTGCGCTCGCCGTCCTGACCCATACAAATAAATTACACACCACACATTTAAAGGTGCGTTGGTATTTTAGAACATTATCTAATGCAGCATCTCAGGCAAAATACAAACACACACACACACCAATGTCTTGCTCGTAAACCCGTGCCGTACCTGTATTCCAGCATGGCTGCAGAGGTAAAAGTCAAACTCGTAAGGGTGTGTGATGTCCGTGTCGACAGTCGTACCAGCCGGAATGTTTCCGCTGCGTCCCACCTGCAGACGACATCCAGATTGACAGAAAAACAACTAATTACCGGGACTTCCTGTTTGGGTTAAAGTAAGAGTGTTGGTTTAATTAGGTAAGTCATATCTTTCCAGATGGAATTCGTTACACAACATGATTAAAACTGGAGTTGTAGAAATTTACAGAGGTGAACAGATGAAAATCTGGAAAATAATTGCATTTTCCTTCCAATTAGAGGAAAAAAAAAAAAAAAAGACTGATATTGTGAATAGCTCTTCATTAGCGCTCCATTTTCTCCCGCGGTATCCCAGTATCGGTGAATCTGAGGCCACGGTTTGTGCGATACGGCCGTGGTAAAATAATCCCAGGCTGTAAAGAAACTGGCTCTCGTGGTAATTAGAGTAATTAGACATTTGGCTGATAATTACAGCGATAGAATGAAGAGGTAAAAGTGGAGGGTGCCCCCGAAGAGCAACTAATCCATCTGCACTGGGGGTGAATGAGGAGTTTACTGCTAATATGCGTCTGTGGCAGAAGATTCTCAATGTTACAGCCAGGCAATGAAGACCCCGACATCTCAGGCATGAATGTCACTAAAAACTTCCCTAAAATCATCATTTAATTTATTTTACAGTCTTTGTACTCTTTATTAAATTGGAAAAAAAAGGACATGTTATGGTTATATAGTGTTTGTGAAACAGTAATCTTATGAATAATAGTGAAGCATGGTGGTGGTGGCGGTACCGAATCGATAAAATGTTTTTAATCGTGCCGAGTGCAAGAGAAATGAAGTCTGAGGTTCAAAAGGAAAAAAAAAAAAGAAGTATAATGTAATAAATATGTTCAAATGAAATGACTCGTTACTTTTAGTGGAAGACACTGACATGCGGGCAGTCCTGTGTAACGTGAAATAACGTGTGGTGATTTTCAGACTTTATTTTAATGATTTTATGATGTTTATATTATATTTTACAGAAGAAATGTGCAGCATTTGAGAATAAATAAAATGGCTCTAATTTTAACACGAAAATCGTAAAAAAAAATAAAATTGCATCGTAAGGTCGGTATCGTCAATCGTATCGCATCGCCATTTGACTGAATCGTTAGATCCCTACTGGAGATTTCTAGTCTGTTAGCTCACCCTCTCATTGCGGTCAGCACAGAACAAACGGGTGTGATGTCGTTTCTGCACCACGATGTAGGTGATGCCGGGTTGGTACTCTTTCTCCAGGCTGATGCAGGCCTCCCTGATAGCCAGCAGTTCATAATACAGCACCTAAAACCAAACACACACACACACACACACAATTATCACTTATGTATCCCAGAAATACTTTGATATTCTTCCTATTCCTAGAAATACTTTAATATTCTTCCTTAAGTATTTTTATGTTAACCAGCTCATGTACTCATAAAAACACTCCGATACATCGTCATGTGACATCATCGACAAAACCTTTAGTGCACAAAATGAAAGTTATGCTACGCTGGTTAGCTTATAAAGCTAACACTTGGAAGGGATTGCTGCAGAAGAAGAGGACACTCGGTCAGCCGGCGGTGATTGTTACGCCAAAATATCAAGAGGTACAAAAATGAGTACTTATAATGTGAGGAAAATGACTGCGATGTGGTGGGTTAGGTCTCTATGTGTACTGACCTGTCTGAACTGACCCTCGGACACGCCGTCCCTGTAGAAAATGATCCGGGTGGGTTTGTATCGGGTCGACTTGTAGAATTGGATAAGGAGCTCGCGTACCATTGAAGCCAAGTCCTGAATCACTTCCTGCCGCGGCCTCTGTACGCGCACCGTGGCACAGTACCGACTGGGGTGGGCGTCCATACTGCCTACCACCTACAGAGAGGAAGGAGAGGGGGTAAGAATAAAAGATTAAACAAAATGATCTAATAAGCAGCTGAATGTAGATGAAGAAGAGAATCACTGACCGCAGCGATGGACGGCTTTTTCCCGTCTCCAGCAGGAGGGTGTGTGACATCCGCACCAAGGAAAATCACAGGCTGCTGAAACACTGACGGTCTGAGGAACATCACATACACAGAATTACTCTTCTGACTAGGGTCATTTGTAAAAATCAATCAGTCCAATAATACATCAATCCAACCATTCATCCATCCTCTCTTTTTCTCTCCCTCTCTCTCTCTCTCTCTCTCGCACCCCCTCTTTTTTTTTCTCTCTCTCTCTCGCACCCTCTTTCTCTCTCTCTCTCTCGCACCCTTGCTCCTTCTCTCTCACCTTTGATGTGGTACCAGGATGTTGTTTATTCCTCCGAGTTTAACGTTGATCTTCAGGCAGAGGTTGGAGAGCGTCTGCGGTGACGTCTTCACCACGTTCTTCACCTGCACGCACTGAGTGGCCATTCCAAGAAGTGTGTCCCCTACACGCTTCACCTCCGCTACACACACACACACACACGCACACTCACTTTAAGTATGTTTTAATCTAAATAAATACACTCCTAATTGTAGAAAAGTTTAAGGGGTAACAGCCAGCTAGTACTTACATGATTTCACTAGCAAAAGAATTCTCAAGCTGGTTTAATATAAGTATGTTTGAAGTGGTAGCTCAATGGTTAAGCTATTAGACTGCTAATTGGAAGTGGGTTCAATTCTCACCACACTGAGCCACGGCCATTAATTCTTAACTTCTTAGTTAGATTTTAAAAGAAGGAGAAATAAAAGTGGCTCAGTGTCTGCCAAATGGCAGGAGTGTCATGTGTCCAACAGAGGAACCTTTTAAATACTTAAGGGGCAATTTTACATTAGCGCTTGGCTGTACTACTGAAACAAAGTGTAAAGAAAAATAATTTCTTATGGATAAGGAAGGTTAAAGGCGTTTGGTAGTCGTGTACCGTAGACGGGTGTTTTTCCGGGCAGGATGACGATGATGAGCTGCAGGCCGGAGTAGGTGTTCTTCAGGTGTCTGAACATGGGCTCCACACTGTCGGCTCCCTGGGCGTATTTACAGAAACACGGCTGACCCTGGATGGGCATCCCGGCATCCTTAGAGATTTTACGCAACTGATCTGTAAATCCCCTAAAAATATAATAAGAGGGTAAATAAAAAGAGGGTTAATAAAATTAAAGTCATAACCGATGGTAAAGTTGTCCGTGTGATCAATGGAGACAAGAGAACCGTACTTGAGGATCTCCTCGCGGCACTGCCTCTGTGTGGCGAAGCATGCGATGGCCCACATCTTAATCTCTACACCGGTGTGAAACTGCTTTCCTCGCATGTCCCACACACCGTGACTGGGCGTAGCTACCGTTCGGTTCTGCAAGTCAATTAACAGGGTTAATCTGCTGCATACCACAGCGCGCACACACACACACACACACACACACACACACGAACACCCCCACACACTAAATTTACTATTACAAAATGCGTCTATAGCAGGGCTGCCCAAACTTTGCCTATGAAGGGTTAAATAACAAACCTAATTGGGGGCCTGTGGGAACTTTGTACTACAGAATGTTTTTCTTTGTAATGACGACAGTTTATTTTTAATACAGGCGTTTTGCAAACTACACAAGTTGCCGAAATGAATTTAGTAAATAAATTCAGTTTATTTTTTTGTAACTCAATCATTAAATAAACAAAAATAAAATGTGTTAAATTAAAAATTACAATTCGTTTTTAATTACCCCCTCCCTCCTCCCACACTCACCCCCTCTTTCTCACCCCCTCACGACCCCCCTCCTACTCCCTCTCCCCCACTTCTTCTTCCTCCCTTACTCTCCGCCCCTCCCACTTCCTCCCTCCCTTACTCTCTGCCCCTCCCACTTCCCCCCCTCCAAAACTCACTTTCTCTCCCTGCCCACACACTCGCTCCCCCTCTCCCTCACTCCACTCTACGCCACGTCCTCACTTTCCCCACGCCCACTCCCTCCCTCCCTTACTCACTCACTTCCTCACTTTCCGCCACGCCCACTCCTCTCCCTCCCTTACTCCCTCCATTACTCACATTCACTTCCTCACTTTCCGCCCACGCCCATCCTCTCCGCTCCCTCCCTCTCTCCCACTCCACTCCCTCCCCCTCTCCACTCCCCCTCTCCCCTCTCCCACTCCTCTCCCTCCCTCTCTCCCACCACTCCCACTCTCCTCTCTCCCACTCCCCCTCCCTCTCTCCCACTCTCCCCCTCCCCTCCCTCCCACTCTCCCTCTCTCTCTCCCACTCCCTCTCCCTCTCCCACTCCCACTCCCTCTCTCCCACTCCCCTCCCTCTCTCCCACTCCCTCCCTCTCTCTCCCTCCCCACTCCCTCTCTCCCTCCCCCTCTCCCACTCCCCCTCTCTCCCCTCTCTCTCCTCTCCCACTCCCCCTCCCTCTCTCTCTCTCCCACTCTCCCCCTCTCTCTCTCTCCCACTCCCACTCCCCCTCTCTCCCTCCCCCACTCCCCCTCCCACTCTCCCCCTCCTCCTCTCTCCCCCCTCCCCCACTCCCCCGCCCCTCTCTCTCTCTCTGCCACTCCCCCTCTCTCTCTCTGCCACTCCCCCTCTCTCTCTCTGCCACTCCCCCTCTCTCTCTCTGCCACTCCCTGGTAGGCCAAATTACAGGACCCAGTTTGGGCATCTCTGTTTTATACAACAACTAAGTAAAATACGAAAAACCAAGTGTGTCAAGTAGAAATTCTGAATATTAAAAAAAATAAGAAACGTGCATTATTTAACTACTTGCATTTTCAAAAGCTTTGAAACAGTGCTAACATTTTATATCCCATAATTTAACTCGCTTTCTGCAAGTTTGCTTGTTAAGTCATGTGACAAATTAACAACAAATTTTCTTCACAGCAACAAACTATGAATTTTTGATTCTCAGTTCCAAAAAAACAAACAAACAAACAGCTGGTTAATTGCTGACTGATGGTTCTGATTAAACGGTCAGTACAGCCAGTCAGCCCCTAAACACAGCGCTGTAGTTATTGTGCAACACACAGTTCACACCAGCAGAGGTTAGAGACTGGGTTAGTTCCTCCATTGGAGGGCCAGACAGGCAGACGGACAAAGAGAGATGAGCGTGATTTAAAGGAAGGGTACCAGAAAGTTCTCTGAGCTCACCCTGCCCCCGTACTGCAGCATGGGCGCGGGCAACACACGGCCCGTCACGTGAGCCATCTCGTCCCGCACCTTGAACTGGAACTCCTGCACAAAGGGGTCGGCCTCGTAGTTGGCACTACGCACCTAAGGATGTAAGAAGAGGGTGGGGGTGGGGGATAGGGACAAAACATGAAAGGGTAAAAAGGGGCATAAAGAAAAGAGAAGAGGTGCATTAGGCGCAAAATCTTATTGAGGTTAGTGATCTATGTTCATTACTGAAACTCCTGTGCTGTGCCATCACGAAAAACACTTGAAAAGCTTTCTTCTAAAAAGCATTTTTATCTGCTGACTCGACAATCCAATCTTCTGTACCAGCTCCAGCTGCGATTTTCGACAAACCCTAAGGTTATTTTTAGAAACCTGGACGCAAACCGGGGACAATTTGTGCATCGCCAAAGTCAAATTCATGAAACCAAAACCAATCAATGATATTACAGACATTAATAAAAAATAAATCCTCATTTAACCAAAACAGAGTTGATGACCCAGGGCAAGTTCGCTGCTTGGAGCTCGCTAACAAGATGTTTAGCATCAAACAACTCACATGATCAGTTTATCCCCTATAAAAAAAACAGTGGGCCTCATTTTCCAATTATATACAAACTGATTTACGGAAAGACGGTGGAAAGACCATACGAAAGCTTTCCTTCTTGTTAGTATGTGACGTGATGCTTAAAGAGGAGAAAGCAAATCATTTCAGCTCCCAGATGGTCACGTCTGCTGATTTATATCTGCTTACAGGCTGCACAGTGAGGAAAGAAATTATAGTGGAATAACCTTAAAAATATACATTTATTTATCTGAGAGACTTAAAAGGTCCTGTTTTATATTAACCGCATTTTTCCTTAGTTTCGGGTCAAACTGATATACAATTAATACAAATAGCTGGTTTATTTTAACCAAAAACCTCCAAGAGGTTTGATATCAGAGTATTTATCATCTTTACTATTCTAACAAGAAAATATATCACGCTGGGGCTCCAATAGACATTCAACATAACACGGTGAGTATTATACAAACAGTACTGTCTGTACACAGTAGGGGGCGCTCACCAGTCTGCTGATCTCCTCCTGCCGGTCCGGGGCTGAGCGCGCCGTAGCTTTGATCATAGTGGACGTCTGATTATCGGTCAGTTTCTTGATGCATCTTTGCCCTGCGACGATGTTACACACCTGGAAAAACAGAGAGACAGGAAACGATTTGAACCCGAGTTTGTACACATTTTTCCCTCCTAAATAGAATAAAATTCCATGAAATGTCTTAATATACATTCTTAATTAGAATTAAAATCTCTAAAAATTAATCTGATCTTTAAAAAAGGAATCATGCAAATGTTAACTATTAAAACTTAATATGTTAATTTCGATGAATTTTCCAGGGATTTCCTGACTGTACGAACACTGATAGAAAAAATATCATCAGTGACATCATTTACATTAAAAACTAATGAGTAAAGTTTACGGTGCTCCCTATCAGACCTACACTACAAGTAAAAAAAAAAAAAAATTAAATATCCATTAAATATTAGCGTCTCACCTCCAGGGGCAGGTAGGTGTGTTTCTGCTCCTGGCCGACCTGCAGACACGGCAGGTGAGGGTATTTCAGCTGCAGGTTGTACTTCTCTCTGAAATACTGAGCGACGGTCCGTTCCACTGTTTGTCCGTTTTCCAGCTGTAAAGGAAACCTGCAGCACCGAACAATAACGTTAGTGTTATAATTTATGACATCACTGAAGTGATCAGATCGGTTTAAGCAAAAGAAAGGTTCGAGAAAAATCTACTAAAAACTTATTAAAACTAATTCAGAACAATTAAAATAATCCTATTTTAGCAATGATAGAAAGTAAACCGGTCCATTCGCTTATTACACCATAACACACTATATTTTATTTTAAACATCACCACTTTTCCGAATTCCGCAAGCACAGAACAAGTCACGTGACCTGACGAGAACCAACCAGGGAAGTGGTGTCGCAGTGGTTAATGTGTTGGACTGCTAATTGGAAAATTGGGCTTCGATTCCAGCTGTTACCGCTGTTGGGCCCCTGAGCAAGACTCTTAACCCCCAATTGCTCAGTTGTATAAAAAAAGATAAATATAAATCGATCCGGATAAGGGCGTCTGCCAAAATACCGTGGGGCCCAGCAGTGGGGGCTTGGTGGAGTTAGGAATCGAACCCACAATCTTTGGGTTGATAGTCCAACACCTTAACCATGAGCCACCAGAAGTTACCAATGACATTGTTTACCAATGACAGACATTTACATTTACAGCATTTGGCAGACGCCCTTATCCAGAGCGACTTACAATATTCCTTGTTATATGGGGGTTAAGGGCCTTGCTTAGGGGCCCAACAGCGGTCGCTTGGTCGACCTGGGAATAGAACCCACAACCTTCGGGTTGGTAATCCAACACCTTAACCATGAGCCACCACTTCCCCCAGACGCCTCCGAAGAGCGAGCAACATTTTTCTACGCGGTTTGAGGTGCGACGCGGCTATATTGGGGTTTTTTTAATGGAAAAAATTACTAATACTGCCAGTAAACCAAAGTAATTGTTGTAGCGTCTAAATACAACACGGCAAATTTAAGAATTTTACTTTATTTAGTGAAAGAAATCATTTAAACATGTACGTCCTTTTAAATACTTGAACACGTTCTTTTTTTTTTTTTAATATAAAGTGACTAAACGGCATGTCAGGCACCCTCAGGCTGTGCCCTGTCCCATCGCAGGCCCCTGCTCTTCACCGCAATGGAGGCTGACTCACGTTTGATGGCTTGCAGGTCGGCGAGTCACGTTACACACTCGGTACTTCCTCCGCATGGTTCCACAGTGCGTCACCTCCACCTTAAGACCTGAAGAAACCCACGTAAAGTAGGAACGACAACAAACACACCAGGCATTAAAAAACGTTGTAGTAAAACATGTCGCCAGTTAAATAGTCACTCTGGTTTGATTTTCTTTCACTTGTTTCTCGAGGTGGGATAAAACGTGCTTTGTCTGTTACACACAGGGTTGGAATACGCCGTCATCGGATTGGATTACATCTATTAAAGCGTCCGCATTTCATGCTCGTTGCAGCAGATTCTACATGTTAAGTGTGAAGTTTCTGGTCGTGAGTCACCGCTGAATAACAGCCGTATCAAAAAGTTCAACTTTGAGAAACGGATGACGAATCGTTTGGGATGAAGTTACGCCAAAAAAAAAAAAAAAAAAGCCACGCTTATACTCACCGATTCTTTTTTTTTCCTCTCCAAGAATTTTTCCAGTTCTTACCTTTGATTTCTTTGGTGAATTTGACTCTGTGAGAATCGGTAAGGGGACGCGGCTGCTCGTCGATGTTGTGGATGTCCAGGACTTCACACATGAACTGGATGACTGGCTGTGCTTTGTAAAAGGCCGTGGCTGACACTAGGGGCAAAACGGGGAGAAAAAAAGCTAATCGTTAACAATCTCTAAATAATTTGGTCAAAATATATACAATTTTTATTATATTTATGATGTTAACATAAAGAATAACAAGGTTTTTGACAAAAAACCCTTTAAATGCTTTTAAACATATCTTTAAAAATTGGGAACTGTTATAATAATAATAATAATAATAATAATAATAATAATAATAATCCTGCCAGGATTCTGATTAAAACAGAAAATCTGATCATATGGATCAGACTGGGGGACTCAGGTCCGTACACTGGCTGCTGATTACATTTAGGATTGATTTTAAAGTACTGTTACTCATTGAATGAGCACGGCGCTACGTCCAAACTGACTGTCATCATTCTATAGTTTTTATTTATTTTAAATCCTTTAAATTTTTATTTTAATTTCTCTGTTTTTCTTATGTAAAGCACTTTAAATGTTTAAATGTATAAAATGTTGTCTGAGGTTTTTTTAAGCTAATTCAAAAGGCATTCTCTAAAGTGAGCTCGCTGCTTCTAATTGTGATAAATTGCAGACTGAAATGATGGACACTCCGGACGGATAGATGCTCAGAGGCAAACGGGCATTTTAAAATTAAATTATTTTATCGGCAAGTCGGTTTTGAAAATGACCGACAATCAAAAATATCTAATATCGGGGGCGATAATCGGTCAACCCCTAATTTGCTTTCTTAGTATGTTTTATTATAATGCTGAAAATCGGAGTCAACGTTTATATTTGATTATATCAATGTTTCATTCTCACAGCTAGAAGACTTTTTAAATAGTAACCCGATTTGTTTGACTATTTCTGCCATTCGTAATCCTAAAGTGTGTGTTATTGAGTTTTGAAATAAATACTTTTTAATGCCACACTAACAAACGTGAAACATTCTTTTTTTTTTCTCCCCCCCATCGAAATGGCAAGTATGTCGTATTAGTAAGTTTTCTTACAAGAACAAAGATTGTAATTTATTAGGAACTAATGTGAGCTGTTGGAAGAGGATGTGGCTTCCAGGGGTGTCTGTTAAGCCCTGTGTGGTTGCGGTTCATCACAAATTTATATGCCAAGCATTATGTTTTCATACTAGGCATAAAAAGCATAATCAGTTTTGTTTTGCTTTCAAACCAAACTCATGATTCGATATTGTCCATACCTGATTAATACTGATGTGAAACAAATAACCGGCTAATGAGTTTCTCTAGAAATCAGGTTTTAGCAGGAAATAAATCTAACAACGGGGAATATTGAGTCACTGGATTTATGATGGAAATTAGACTTTACACTTTTGCTCCTTTGGTCAACACAGACACAGTTTCTAGCTAATTATTAAAGTATTTTTTAACAAATATTTCAATGTAGAATTATCCGATAGGGTGATGGATGATTCCAAAGCCGGTTCAGTGCATTATTGTAAGCCAAGCATTTGCTACCCCTGAGAGAGTGAGAACAATCAGCAGCTCTGTACATAAAGCTGTTTCTCCTACACACTTAGTGAAGGGTGTGAAGTATCGGATGACGATCAATAAATCTTGGAAACCTGCTTGCGCCCTGCAGTGGCGCAAAAAGCGAAGCCGAGCCACAAACGTCTGCTTTCGCGCCTTTTTCGCAACTATTCACTCCATTATAAGCAACACAATGAGAGTGTGAAAAGAGAGAGGTGCTCGCAGACCGGCGGGCTTTTCCCAGTAACTGTGGAGGGGCGGAACCAGGAGGAATGGAACTTAGTCAACTGATAACTGTGTCTAAGTGTAAAAGAGCTGCGTGTGTGTGTGTAGTGCAGGGGGTAGGCGAAATTCCAGACAAAGAACTAGACCAAGCAGGCAAGGACAGCATGGCTGAAACCTTTTTAGTACATGAGTAAGAAGTGGTCGGAACCCTGGGATACCAAACGTCCTTTTTGAGCAAAAAAACAATAATTAAATTTAACTAAAAAGAGACGCATACTTGTTTAGTAGTCCTGGGCTAGTAGTACTTCCATACTGTACAGTGTGTGAAGAACAGTATGCGAGGCAGGAAGCATGTTTGAGTTATTGGTATGCAAAAAACAGTAGGTGAAAAGTGAAGTGTACATAGAAGAGACACACGGGACACACGCCTCGTCATATTATTTACATTCACGGCATTTGGCAGAAGCCCTTATCCAGAGCGCCTTACTCCGGTTCTGTTGACTCTGTAAACTCTCTGTAGAGAAGAGAAAAGAACCCTCACCGTCAATGTTAAGCATCATCTTCCACATGGCAGGGCGAACGGACTGATGGAAGCCGAACCAGACCTCTCGTCCTCCTCCCAGGGGATGATCATAACCTTCTGGAGCGGAGAAGAACGAGCGGCCCACTGGAGTGTATCTGCAGAAAGGGAGAGGAAGAGGGAAGTGTCAGTGTTTAAACAGGATCATTTACATTCGTTGTTTTTGTTTAAGTGCCTTTGAAAGAAAAGAAAAAAAAAAAAAAGATTTTCCAGCGATTTTAGTAGCGCTACTTATTTTTACTCTTCCTCATACCTGCCATCCAGGGTTTTGGTTTTTTTTTTTTTCCCCCTGTGTTTATATCCCTCCCTCCCTCCCTATCCGGGGTTACCGAACTGGGGTCAAACAGAGTGCCAAACATTCCCCGCTCCCAGACACTACAGTGTGAGGATCCTCTCCGGGGTTAAAATAGCCCCTGCCTGAACCTCTATACTGATATAAATAACGCAATCTGAGTAACTATTTTCAAGCCGGTCCTGACCAGAATGCGGAGCGCGAGATTAAGGCGAGCTCCGTTTACCAAAATCAAACTCTGCACTGCTTCGTCTTCAATTTTTAAATCAAACGTATTAAATTGGTGATAAATCACGGCACGGATTGTCGTCCAAACTGCTTCGACATTATATACCGAGCAGTAACTCGTATTTATTTAATGACAGCAGTCACAAATCCAAACCGTCAGGAAGAACACCTGTGTACAACATCTGGATGTCTGGAAATCTACTGTTATTTTCCCTCCTCCTTTTCTCACTCATTTCAAGCATTTCTACTCTTGGCACTTATATTTATAATAAATATATATGCTTAGGGTTGAGGGCAGTGGTAACTTGGTGGAACTGGAAATCGAACTCATGACCTTTCTGTTAACAGTCCAACATATGTAATTCTTCACCAATCCCATACTCCTGAATCAGGACCTCACTCAGACAATCTTTCCACCAGACTATAAAAAAATAATATATATATATATATATACACACACTATTTTTATATACATAAATATATATATCAACACCTGCCTCAGAAATCAGCTATAATGCTATAAGAAACTGGCACTGAGTGCTGTTTTTTAACTCTAGAGGAAAAAAAAAAAAAAAAAAAAGAAGAGACGAGCTGCCAAAACGTACACAAACGTGATGTCATCGGTGTTATTTTGTTTACTGGGAGAACACGCTGTCCGGGAGCACACACACAACTCGTGCTAAGCTTAAATCAGAACTAAATTTATCTCACTACGAATGACAGTGATGAGCGAAAACATGTTTCGAAGTATTTATTAAAAATAAATAAATAAATAAATACTACAGAGTTTGAGCATCGCTACCAAATAAGGAAAACTAAAAGAAAAACGATCAGAGATTCGTCTTCTAAATTTGGACCACAGATATAAACGGTCCTAGATTGGTGTACGTATCATTTCTTTAAACAAATTCTTTGGAATATATCGACTCTGGAGCGTGTGATATTCGGGAGTGTAGCCGAGCAGAGCGTCAAGGCTATTCTTATCACGCTCTATGAAGACGGGAAGGCTGCAGGTGCACAAACACCCACAAACAGCCAACAGGAGTAAAAAAAAAAAGTGTTTGAGGGAGGTGGGGGTTGGGGTTGGGATTTCAGGGACACTTTGTCTTTCTAATTCAGTAGATAAATCCTGCAGCTGGGTTTTAGCGCCAATTTAGCTTTGATCCAGTATGTGGAAGCTGCACTTTATTATGATTAGTAGATAATTCACTAGTTGAAGGAGTTGTATGATCTGATTAGACAGGACTTCCTCCTCCACTCCTGTAGTTGGCGCTGAAACCACAGTGACCTAAAAGGTCCCTCTGTTGTGTAACAAACCCACCAACCAGCTGAGCTTGTCTCAATTTCCCATGAAAGTTGGTGACAATGACTGGAGTCATGGTCGCTATTAAACCTGCTGATTTGCATAACCATCATGCAAACAAGGAACGGCAGGTGTAACAGGTAAAGCTTGCTGAGCAAAGCGGACTCAGTATACGAGTCGAGAGAGAGAGAGAGAGAGAGAGAGAGGAGAGAGAGAGAGAGAGAGAGAGAGAGAGAGAGAGAGAGAGACAGTCCTGCGTCATAAGCAAACAGTGATGCACTTACTTCATGGAGGGCAGGTGTCTAAGCACGACATCCACAGCATGCACCGGATTGGTGCTGATAGGTTTGTCCAGTTCCAGGGGTTCGGCCATGCTACGTCCGGTCAGCACCTCATGCAGAAGGTGCCAGCTGACCAGAGACACAAACTTTATAGAGACTTTAAATGGCCTGTCTTTGCCACCTTCTCCTGGCAGCGTAACGTCCAGATCCACCTGTGGCACATAGCAGAAAAACACAACGTGTCTTCATGGGGATTCGGGGGCTTTAATATCGAGCTCCGATTTTTCAGGTATCAGTCCAACACCTTAACCACTGCGCTACCACTTCCCCCATTGTACTGACTAGCATTTTTATTCATTAGTTCCACCAGAGCGTTGTTCTTTTTGTTCTCGGCTTCTTTTTGCACGGTTAATTTTCACTCAGTGAAAGAATGTTGCAGCTCGACACCCAACAAAACAATAGCTGTGATTCCATCCACCATTTTTAGGCTATCGTGTAAGAAAAAAAACAGAAAAAAACACTCGCTGGAAACACCAAGATGCGAATAAATTCTAAAAATGCACATTATGTGATAACCAAAATGGCGGAAGGGGATTGTTATGTTTCGTATTAATGTAATACATAAAATATAAGAAAGAAGTAATTACTGATCCTAATAAAAAAAAAACAAGAGTTGGCGCCAGTTTATCAGGAAGTGACGATTTACTTCTCTTTGACTCGTTGGATGGAAGCCGTGCCTCATTCGCAAACATTTTATGCAATTTTTTTTGTTTAAAATCGACTCCTTGGATAGAAACATAGCTACTGTTTGTGTGATATGAAAGTGTATACAGTAGTCGCTGCTGGTGGTGCTTGTACAAAATCCAACAGGTTACGAGAAAAGAGGCAAAAGTTTTACTTTGAATGGGGCAACCCTGTGCTGCATTATTACCTAGAAACTGAATCTAATAAATATCTTGTGGCTTTGTACGTGTCTGTGGTTGTACCGATCAAGCCCAGTCAGGAAAATGTGGCCTGTCACTCAAAACAAACTTCGGAGGAATGTTAATGAACGCCTACAACATTTTTTTCCCAGAACGCTGACCAAAAACATTTGAAATATTTCGATTCACCGATCTTATACTCAGATCTATATGGTGTTGTCAGATCAAATTCGTCCTGTTTAACCGGTTTCCATTTTACAAATTCGGTTTTGTTTTTATGTAAATGTGTAAACTGAACGTTCTTCACCCAACAGGAAGACGCTACGAAGGTTAAATAAATAATTTATAAGAATTATAACGTAAGAAAAAAACAAAAAAAAAACAAAAAAAAAAAAGAAAACTCAAGGACCGGGCAAAACCAAATCTTACCCCTGCGGGGGCCACAGGAAGTGGGTTTGCTGTGTAAAGGCTTCTCTTTCCATCGTAGACTGGCCGACGATCCCCGAAGATGGTCACCTTAAAGTGCTGCACCATGGAGTCCACCACCTCTCTAAAAAAAAAAAAAATACACACAGGAATAAAGGACAAATCGACTTACATGAGTAATAAAGTAGATCTGGTGTAATCGGGTTATTATACAGATTAGTACATAATTATGTTGTTAAGAAAAGTGTCATTATAGATGTGCACTCTTTAATTGGAAAATAACGAGAATCGGTAGACACTTTAAGTGTAGCAAAAGTTCTGTGGCTTGAGGTTTGAACTGTGCTGGAACTGTGACGTTAAGAAAGAATTACAACATAAAGCGTTACTGTAAAACAAATCATCTCTACAAATCTGTTGTTTTAAGCTACTTTTTAAGCCATTTTTGCCCCCCCCATCCCCCCAATCCCCATATGTCATACCTGTTGACTCTGCGTGGGCATTTCTCAGGTTTAATATCCACCTCGTAGAGGTAGACATCCATCTTGGGGATCTCCACCTGGAAGCAGTTGGCCAGCAGCTTGATGGGCTTCCCCATGGTGCCATAGCCGGGCCTCCGGGGCATGGAGAACAGGGACTGGGCCCCAACGACTCCTGCAGAGAAACACAAAACAGTGAGAGGGGAAAAAAAAAAAAAAAAAAAAAAAAAAAAACAGGAAGAGGGGATTAATATCTCTCAGGAAAACGATATCTCCTTGGTACAAACACCAAGTTCCTGGATGATCTACTACTTCCGTCCCAATTTGGAAATATCCAGACGACAGTATGTACACTTCACTATTGCGGCTGAGGCTGTGGTAGAAACAACTCCTCATATGAGGAAGTGGTGGAAGGTGATGACGCGGCACTTTTCGTGTGACTTTAATTGCTTTAAGAGAAGAAACAGACAAAGTAGTAAATTGAAATCATTTGGCTGGTCTCGTGGTGTGGTGGTTTAGGGCCCAAACCCCATATGCGCGGTTGTGCTCTGGTGACCTGGGTTCGGTTCCCGGCTTGGGTCCTTTCCGGTCCCACCTCTCTATCTCCCCTATTTCTTCCCACCTCCGTCTTGTCAGTTTAATTAGGGAAAATGCCTAAAAAAATATAACTTTAAATAGCACTCGTTAAGATCATTTATGTTAATTCGCCATCCATCTTTAAATTCGCCTTGCTGTGATGTCGTAGGTCATGTGACAATATCAACATAATGGATTTAGTACATTCGAATTTCATTCATACTACCTGTAATCATGCTATACAGTGCAGAACATCCTCTTTTTTTTTTTTACATTTTTAATTATTAACGATCGCATTTTTATTTGAAACTCATTCATTCATTTTCTATACCCGCATATTCCCCAATTCGAGGTCACGGAGATCTGCTTGAGCCCATCTCAGCCACCTCCGCAAGGGCGAAGGGCAGGAAGGGTACACCCTGGACAGGTCCCCAGTCCATCACAGGGCCTTTATTTGAAACTTTCTCGTAATAATGTGACTAAATCAGACTAAGGAAGTCACCAGCACTGTGATCCATTTGTTATTGGGTGATGTAACTGGTAAAAGAAGTAGACGAGGCCTGATCTGCTGGGGCAATTACCCCAACAAACACCACCAAGGGGGGAATATTTTCATTTATAATGTTTCAGTCTGTGTGTTCGAGGGTTGTTTCCTGGAGTTCGTATTTTTAATCATATATTAAGTGTTAACTTTATTGGATTAGAATTAAATTCTACCATAACAAATACTTTAACTGCTGTACATTTACTGACTTTAATCATCGTCGTCTACGCATTTTTTGCTCACAAAATCGCAGATGGTATTCTATTGTGTACAACAGTTACTAGAAATCCGGTTCATAGAACTAATATTTGCTTGAGAAAAAAAAAAAAAAAAGGTACTGGATGTACTACTACTCCAGACCCCATCCAGCCCCACAACAGCTGCTAATGGTTTCCTGACGTTAAATTACCCACAACATCGGCATTCGCTTTATCAAAAGCTTCTCTGAACTCCGTGGGCGAGTGGAAAAAAAAAAATGTAGCAGAATTTTGTTGGGAGGAAAAAAAAAAAAAAAAAAAAAAAAAAAAAAAAAAAAAAAAAAGGGAAAGAACTTGTGAGGTTTACGGCGCAAGGTGCCAGCCACGTGTACCGTCACACATGCGGGTCACTCCTCCGCCACGTTATTTTGGTAAACAGAAATGTCCTTGGTAGCGTTTCACTGTACGGCAGGAGAGGAGGGTGCAGCAGAGACATGACAAAACGAAAGTCAAACTGAGAGTGTGTGTGTGTGTGTGTGATTCACTACTGACTCATAACCCCTGTTTTAGAGGCCTGTTTTGGGTTTCTCTCTCTCTCTCACGCTCTTTCTCTCTCTTTCTTTCTCAGAAGTCACATCCAAAAGAACTAAGAATCAAAAAGTCATAGCTGACTGCCTGCGGTGTGAAACATACATCAGGCATGTAGATCTGTTACAGCTGGGCCAAAAAATAAACAGCAGAATATTAAAAAATATATTATTACAGCACAAAAAGGTTGGACAGGTTTAGGAACTAGTTCATCAGGGGGACGGCTCATGTTAGATGTTTTGGGGAGAACGTTAGGGAAGCCAGATTGAGGTGGTTTGGACATGTACAGAGGAGGGATAGTGAATATATCGGTAGGAGGGTGTTAGAGATGAAGCTACCGGGTAGAAGGTAAAGAGGAAGACCAAAGAGGAGGTATATGGATGTGATAAGCGAGGACATGAAGTTAGTGGGTGTGAGTGAAGAGGATGTAGAGAATAGGGTTGGGTGGAGACTGATGATTCACTGTGGCGACCCCTAAAAAGGGAACAGCCGAAAAGAGAAGAAGAAGAGCTGATGTGTCAAAAGAACGAAACGCATCCATTTCCACCTAGTTTTTTTTTTTGTTTTTTTTTTTTTAACAGCTTCTCTTCAGAAATAAATGAATACTACATTTATTCGCTACTAGATCATGGAAAACGCCCCGAAATCCAGCTGTGCAGTTTTTTTTCTGGGTTGCTACAGACCCGTGGCATCTCCGTCCCCTAAATTATTATTAGGAATATTTAGCTGAAGATTTCGGCTCGGGACACTGTTTCTTTACCTTCGTTTTACTTTTAAGCAGGTTTTGCTTAATGTGTTCTTTCCATTGCCCCTGACCCTGCTGAAAAAAAACAACATGATACCGCCATGCCATGCATTCCTAACCCAAAGTTCCGACAAAGTGATGAGTCCATTGGGACCATTTTCTGTCCAGCTGTTTTTATAATAAACTTGAAGGTGTTAAAGGATCTGAATATTCGGCAAATAAATAAGATGATATGTGAGTGAGGCTGTTTATGATGATGATGATTATTATTATTATTTTGCTCTTTCTGTGTTTTTTTTTTTGGAACAAGCTTCTCCTGTTACTCAGTTGACTAGATAGCGACACTGACTGGACCAGATGGAGTCACGTAACGTGGGGACGCGTTTTTCGGGGGAAAAGATAACAAAAGCTAAATAACCGTCATGTGAGAATTTCATTTCATCGGTTTAAAGGTTCAAAGTTTTTGTTTTGATTATTTTTCAATTAATCGTCCAGCCTTAACTTTTACAAATGTCTTTACCTGGATGGATAGATACATAGATACATAGACAGACAGACAGACAGACAGACAGACAGACAGACAGACAGACAGAATCCCCAGCACACTCAAGGTTTAAAACACTTTCGCTTAGACTTCTTAAAGTCTCAGAAAAACGATAAAGTTTTAACAACATTATTAAGGTTTCCCTCAAAAAACTCCAAATGAAATGAATATAAATTCCACTGAGGATGAAAAAAAAAAACCCTCTTATGTCGTCTTACATAAATTAGTCAATTTAAAATTAAATCACTTTCCTCAAGTTTAGTCATTTCAACCTCCAAGTCCAAAGTCCCCGGACTGGTGGGGGAGGGGGGGGGGGGGGGGGGGGGGGGGTTTGATGGGGTTTCCATTACCAATTTAAAAAAAAAAAGAAAAAAAAAGAAAAACCAAATTGAAATCCTGTAAGAAAGTTATTATCACAAAAACCTTCTACTGGACAGAAGAAGGACAGAAGAAGCGAGATGATCTAATATAATTTAGCTGCAGCTGATAAAGAATCAGGTCAAAGATTTAAGCAACAGACAATCGAGTCCGATTAGGCAGAATTCCAACCTAACCTGAAGCGAACCTTTTCAAACTCTGCGAAGAGGAAAATAAAACTTATCAGGTGCGTTTTTATCAAGATGATCAAGCACCTGGTGGTGGTATTGGTAACCTAGTGGGCAAAGTAAATAGAACAAGGCATTTTTTTTTGAAATAGGTCCGATTTTTGTCGAACGATTTAGGTATAATTCAGCCCTGATTTAGTGTGTTTTTGCCCGTCATTATTTCTGTCCTGAGTTTAGGTCTGAATCTGTCGCACTGCCAGCAGGTCACCTTCTGCAGAGCCTTGTCTGTCTTTCAACAGAAAAGAGTCTGACTTTCCAGACCAATTGTCATGGAAATGACCAGCAGGCTTCAAGCAGACAAACCACACACACACACACACACACACACACACACACACACACACACACACACACCACACACACACACACACACACACACACACACACACACTACATTTTACATACAAATTACTCAAAGCCAAACCCAGAATGGAATGCGCCCTAACTACAAATCGCCTTTTAACACTAAAGTAATAATTGTCTAACGCCTGCAGATTTTCGTTATTTGTTATGTTGAGATTGGAAGCCTGGATTATTTGGACACAGGTTCCAGGTCGAGTTTCGCAAAAAGTCATTAGTAAAATGGATTCAAAACTACGGGCAGCACGGTGGTATTTCCTGCAGAAGTCTTTCTGTGTGGAGTTTGCATGTTCTTCCTGTTTGCGTGGGTTTACTCCGGGTTCTCCGGTTTCCTCCCACAGTCCAAAAACATGTATTTTAGATTGATTGGTGATTCTAAATTGCCCATAGGAGTGAGTGTGAGGAGTGCGAGTGTGTGTGGTTATTTGTGGTGTTTCGGGTCGATCTGCAACACCACCTATATAATAAACAGTCCATTCTGGACTTTGTGTAGCTGATTATAGATGATTTATTTTTATGAAGCACATTCTCACAATTGATCACCTGTCGATTAATCCGTTAGAGGTGAGAGAGTTTCGGTGAGGTTAGTTAAAAAACCTTGAAGCCAAAAACCCGATTCAAACACTGTGATGTGTTTAACATTGTGTGACATTTCGCGACTGTGATGACAAACAATCGAGGAGTTGGTGGCGGTAGCGGAGGATGCAACGTTCTTTATCTTCCACTCGTCTGACCACATAAACCCTGCGCTCCGCTTATGAGTCACCAGATTAACTCACCGAAACACATCCACACACACACACACACTCCCGCACATGCACCACAGCGCTGCCTCTAGTCTTGAGTTCAGACTGGTTCTCCCACACTTACCTACTCACTACCACCTCATTTTCATTCAAACACATAGTTGCGGGAGGATGGCGTCATCGGATCTTCCACAAAAAGCGTAGCCTGGCGAATCAAGGCCACAAAGAGGCGGAGGAGGAGGAGGAGAAGAGAAAAAACCCCCAGATAAACACAAGAGCTCATCCGTCACCGTGCGGCTCGGAGTTCCACAAATCAACTGCGTGATTTCAGCTTCCTGTTGCCTGCGACACCCACATCAAACACCGCATTAAAAACAACACTCGTTGACTTTTACGTGACAGTGACACTGATTATTTAACGATTAGATCCCTGGTATTTATCTATGACTGGGTTTTTTCATTTAAACTTAAAACTAGAGTCTTGTAGTTTGGCCTCTTCGTCGCCATCTCTGTTCAAAACCTGCAATTGCAGTTATTTGTGGAATTATTTTCTTTATCTGGGTCTTGTTGCACGGCTCCTCGGCTCGGATAACTCTCTCTCTCTATATGTGTGTGTGTGTGTGTGTGTGTGTAGGTTTGCTGTCACTGCACATCTCGAAAGTAGGACCCAAACAAAACTCTTTACAAGAGCATGTCATCTGAACAGTTGATAACTTCTAATCGAATCTACCGACCACCAATTAGCTGACATCACTCCATACTGTACAAATGATTATTATTATTATACCTTTGATCTCAAAATGGTAATTTTAACATTATCAGCATTGTCTGTTCAATGTTTAAATAAACACGATGTAGTGATTGCATCCTCAGACGCAATATAGCCGGAACTATTACTTTATGTTTACAGACATGATGTAATTACGCAAAGATGAACGATGTCGTGCTCTTATTTCCTGCATGAACCTACCAGTACCACTTACATTATAATATATAAGGAGTGATGTAGTGAATTTAAAAAGCTAAAATAAAGACATCGTTTTGAACACTGGCTGGTGGGGCTACAATCGAAACGAAATTTAGAACCTCAAACCGACGTGTTTTTTTTTTTTTTTTTTCGACCGTAACCTTTTCGACCGTGTGTTTTTCGACCGTGAGCTCAAACTGACCGACAGAGAAACAGAAGTTAACTATATTTTATTTTGTAAAATTTAACAAATTTCCTAAAGATGAACGATATTTATCGGACAGATAAATTATCGGATGATACAAGTGGAAATTAATAGAATGCGATAAATAGATCAGATAAAGTATGCTTTCTGGTAAAACAGACAGATTGGGCGGGTTGCCAGATTGGGCGGGTCGCGGCCCAGTGTTGCCAGATTGGACGGGTCGCGGCCCAGTGCTGCCAGATTGGACGGGTCGCGGCCCAGTGCTGCCAGATTGGACGGGTCGCGGCCCAGTGCTGCCAGGGTTCAACTGGTCTTCTTTTGATCCAGTCAGACGGGTAACACGATAATGCCTCTCTCACTTTTACAGAAACGCACCACTTTAGGTCTGTTGTAAAAAAAAACAAAACAAAAGCAAACTGTGGCTTATATGATCCACACAGCCCCAGAATTATTAGAATCGTATTAACTGTGGTTGAAAGGTTCGAGAGTGTGCTGGTGTTCTATGGGGTCAAGCATTCATGCACTGCAGAGGTTATGCAAATTCAAAGTTTTTTTGCATTCATTATGACTGGCGAGACGGGCCGAGGGTTTGGCACTACAGTTTACGTTTGGCGTGTCAGACAGCGCTGAGGGGGAAAAAACAAAAAAAACGCTGTGTGTCTGTAAGCCTTACTATATGAATAAACTCCATTCTGGACCTGGGACGGTGAATGAGGGTCTCTGTTATATAGACTGTTATATAGACTCTTAGCTAAAGTGAGAGAGAGAGAGAGAGAGAGAGAGAGAGAGAGAGAGAGAGAGAGAGAGAGAGAGAGAGAGAGAGACAGAGAGGGAGAGAGAGAGACACAGACAAAGACAGCGAGAAAAAAAGAGAGCGAGACAGACAGAAGGGGAGAGAGAGAGAGAGGAAAGACAGACAAACAGAGAGAAAGAGAGAGATACAGACAGAAAGAGAGAGAGAATAAAATGTGTAACTATTTTTGGATAAAGAGTAAACAATCTTGATCACCAAAGTCAATCTTAGTGTCGGTCTCCTGAACACAAAGCACCTCTCTAATCTGTCCACTGACACCATGTTTCAGAGAGGCCTCTCTCTCTCACACACACACACACACAGATCTGTTCACCACTGAGTGAAACATATCCCAAACCAACAGTCGACTCCAGAGGGCCCAGAGCTCCGAGTCGAAGTGTCCAACAGCAGACGACCTGAATGAGTTCACCCTGTCCAGTGTTAGAGTGAGAACGGACACGAAGATAATCACCACCAGCAACATCCTTTATAGAAACTATCAGCTCTTAATCACCCGCTCATAGAACACAGAGGGGAAGAGTAAAGAGTGTTTTAAGACGCTGAAGAAAGAGACCAAGATGGGTGAGACGGACAGAAAGACAGAAAAAAAAGTTAGAGTCTAAACTAGATTTAAAAAAAAGCTGGAAAATGCTGAGAAGAAGCAGGAAATGAGCCATAGAAGCCACTTAAAACACGTCTTTATACCACTTCAACGCAAGTATGACCGTCTTACACACACACACACACACACTCTCTGAGCACACCACCTGGGCCATTCTAACGCTGTGACAGCCAGGGTGTCCCTCTTTCTCTTCTGTGACGGGAAACACCTGGCACCTCACGCAACGTTAACCACACCACGCCCAACATCCACCAAAGCCAGTAAAGTCGCTGACTGCTGTGTGTGTGTCATATTTCGGTCAGCTATGATGTCAGCATCACAACCATTTCCACCGGTCCACGCTTTTTCTTTTACAGGTGTAATAATTTGTTTATCATTTTTTCGTACTTATTTTTCGGATATTAAAACTTCGAACATTCCGCAGATCGAAAGGAATCTGCAGATTTTAATTATGACAATGAGTGGCTGCCTTTATGCTCGATCGTGATTGGCGGTCTATTTGATAATTACTGGTTTCAATCTGCTCTCGCTTTAAAAAAAATAATAATAAAATAAATAAATAGATTTGTTCTGTAAAGTTTTTTTTTCCTCAACACTGTTCGTCTACCATCTGACGCCGATACAGTGGAATTCAGTCCTTGCTTTATCTCTAGATTAAAAATAAAATGATGCTTTAATGTTTTTCGTCAGTCAGTCCAGCTTCATGCCTCAAACAGACCAGCTTTTAGAACTTTAACTTTTATGTTAGATGCTCAAAAAACATTCCTGAGTGCTTGTTTGCGTTTCCGAAGTCTCTCTCTTTTCTCACGGACAGGCTAGTGTGAAGTCAGCAAACGTTTATATGGAAAAACCAGAATTTCGGCCGACATACGAGCTGAAATCGTCCGGCTGTCGCATCGTCCGGCAGTGTTCATCGCACCGGTTTTTGGCTCTCTCCCTCTCTCTGTTTATCCGTTTGCGCGGTGTGACGCTTCCCCTTAATCTTCCGCTATGAATGTGCGTTCCGTTGAGTCTCTTAGGACCCATACGCACTCTTTAATCGTGTACAGATTCAATTATTATTTATTTATTTAGAATTTTTCCTGCGTCATGTCCGCAGCTACGGCTATATAATAATGGCGGGACTGTGTGGTCTTTCAACTTAATATGTGACCAAAAAATGTCTTTGAGAATATCTATTAACGTATTCTCTCGTAAATCACAAAAGTTACCTAGGGTTATTTTAAAAAATGGACATTAGATTAAAATGTCTTTTACGCCATTTGGACTGGTCTGTCTTTGCAGCGGTTCAATCATGTTTAACAAAAAATGCAAAACCCGTTTTAAATAACACGGCGACAGGAAATGTGTAGAATACTTGTTCCTGTTTGCAGTAGCGCTGTTAGAAATCAGCTGGAAACAATAAATAATAAAGCTGCAGTAAATCATTTTAATGCTTTTACTATAAAAGTGAATTGTTTCTTAGTTCTTTTTTTTTTTTTTTCCCGCAATGTGGTCACACTAAATTTGGGTTAATTACCAATAATAAATCTGGAATAAAGAGAGTGTGTGTGTGTGTGTGTGTGTGCTTGATTCCGTGAACGGGTGCGCGGGCAGTTTAAAACGCTTAAGAACCGGTGCTATAGCGAATCCTGTCCATACCTTTTTTTTTTTTCTTTTTTTTTTGTGGTGATGAGGTAATAGAAATGCAGGCATCGTGTACCGAGGTGCACTTACTTACTTACTCAAGTTAAAACATGCAGAAATGTTCCTTTTTAATCATCATGTAACCCACACGCCGCTAATCAGACGGAGAAATCAATGATGAGTGGGCTGCACTTTTCTTTCATCCGTGGGCGGACCGTCACAGTGATGTCAATCTTAATAGGTCATGGGTTCGGGTGCGGGATCGTTCACACCAGTCGCGCTGATGGTTAATAAAGATTGTCCCTCTTTCGGAACTAACAGAGCTGTGAGGTTATGTAGTCCCCGTGGGCACCGCCGTATTACAATCTTACCTCATTCAATAAGTACCGAAAGAGAGAGCTGTCTGAAAGTGTTTCTTAAAGTATGAGTCAAACGTCCAAGTGATCTACACCGAGTGACAGAGGAGACTTTTCTTTACAGCAAGCTCAGACATGACGATGAGGTGTAGGCGTTTCGATCAGAATCCCCCGCCTTCTTGGGGGGTTTTCCTATCAACTACCAGGACAGACCCACATGTCCACTATGAGTATTTTTTATTTACACCGTTTTTGTAATAATCCCCAAGGCAACCATCTGCTTTGAATAAACTTTGAACATGACGCAACAATTGGGGGTTGGGCTGCTATAGAAAAATAATCAATAGGTAATTTTTCTATATAGAAAATAAAGGTTTTGTGTTGTTAACAGACACGCAAACGGGTCAAACCCGAGAAAGTAAAATAAGGGCGTTTATAAGGTTTTATTTTCCTCCATCTTGTTTTGTGATAATCTATGACTTTTTTAGGCAGATCTTCGAAAGCAGTTAACGTTTAATAACGTAAACGGTCGTTATTGTCGAGCTCCTTGGTTCCCGAGGTCAGTGACCCATCGACTGACGAAAAAAAACGTAAGTATTCATGCTTTTGTACGATTTCCTTGGTGATTTATTGTCTGCAGAACAAGATAGTTGCTTATCTACCACAGTTTTAGATTCATTCCGCATTATAATATAAAAATCGCAACCAACATATTTAATGATTTTCCGTTTATGTCTTTTCTTCGGAAATACTGTTTAAACTGTGCGTTTTTATTTCCGGACCTCCGACAGGATCTTCTGCATCCTCCGAATCACATGATTCGCAAACAAGCTATGACAGGGAAGTGTGACGGAAGCCAACATGATCGAAAGTTACTGCTTCCAATACAAATATTACCAAAAGCCGAAAAATCCCAAAATACTCAGGTTCCTAAACCGCAAAGGAGCTTAAATAAAAATGACTTTTTTTTTTATTACCCTGAAGGTGAATTCCCACCACATGCGGCTCATGATGCTGGAAGGAGTTGGAAGGAATCATTAAATAAAATTTGGTCCGTAGCAGAACATTTTGTTCCCTTTCTGAGCGCTCGCGACCCCTGACGACCTGAGATCAGGAACCGAGCTAAAGCATGGACTTGCGGTCCATCGTTAAGGATGAGGAACCACAGCATTTATCAACCTCGCTGTTCTCACACAGCACGAGAAACACACCAGACATAAGATACAGCCAAGATTTTGCTTTTATCATTAGTAAACGTAGCCAAATTAATTCACAAAGTCATAAACGCTGTCTTTTGGAATTTAAAACCACGATTATGGAGATCGTAACCAAAGGAACGGTCCCTCGTGTTAACCACCTTATTCAAAGCAACATTTCAAACTTTTCCTATCAATTAATGAATTTCAACATTTTTCCCAAACAAGTGACATAAAACTTTGATAGATAGACAGACAGACAGACAGACAATCTTCATGACAGACAGATATAGACAGACAGACAGACAGACAGACAGACAGACAGACAGATAGACAAATAGATAGAAAATCTTCATTAGAGACAGATAGATAGATAGATAGATATAGATAGATAGATAGATAGATAGATAGATAGATAGATAATCTTCATTGGAGACAGACAGACAGACAGACAGATAGATAGATAGATAGATAGATAGATAATCTTCATTGGAGATAGATAGATAGATGATAGATAGATAGATAGATAGATAGATAGATAGATAATAGATAAAGGTAGATAGATAGATAGATAGATAATCTTCATTGGAGTGGAGATAGATAGATAGATAGATAGATAGATAGATAGATAGATAGATAGATAGATAGATAATCTTCATTGGACATAGATAGGTAGGCAGACAGACAGACAGACAGACAGATAGATATACACTGTATATATAGATATAAGGTTAAAAAAGGATAAGGGGTGGGACTTCTACCAAGAACACCTTTGATTGGACATACACGAAACCAGCACAGGATGAATAATGAAAAATGCTCTCCAAATTTGTTTAACTGATAATAAAAAAAAGAATATGCCCAAAAGAAACTTCACACACACACACACACACACAGCTCTGCTGTCTGTAACATTTTCCAATGTTTAGGGTTACAGAAAATAATGGGGTTTTTTTTTTTTTTCATTAGGGGGTTAAACTGAATAGCCTACAGAATTTTAGGGTAACTCGTGGATAGACACTCATTTCAGAACCACGACTTCGAATAGAAAAAGGAAAATAGTTCAGTTTAGGAAAAACAAACACTCTTTCTACACCAGAGGCTCCTTGACATTTGCATTTACCTGAAGTTCCGATTTCCATTCATGAGGCTCTCTGTCCGGTTCCTTTCCCGGCTCACAGAAGAAGAAAACTCCGACTCTTCGAAGGCAAAAAAATCTGGAGAAAATCTCGGGTACCACCGTAAACGCGCTCTCTGTCCAAAAATGTTTAGAAATGGCCGTTACTCGGGGGGCGAAAGGGGCCGCCCCGGGCTACACGGTCTCCTCGGTCTCCCCGCAACTAAACCGCGGACTCACAGCCACTCTTCACCGCTTCCCCCGACAGAACGACGGAGCTAGCTAACAGCACACACGGTCGCTCCAAAGCTCGGAAATAACTTAGCTAAAATGTCGAATGTATCGAATCATAATTATTTATTAATTTTTTTGGTTCGTGACAAGAATGACTCGAATCTGCACTCGCGAAGTGGCTAAAAGTTTAGCTAGCTGGGTATCATGCTAACTCAGCTAGCCAGCCAGCTCGCTCGCTCTGTTAGCCGAAACTCCCATGAGAAAAGCGACTCTTCTTAACAACCCAAACAGCCGTTAAATTGTCTCAGGTTGTTGTTTTTCCGTCACTTTATCTCGTCCGTAAACGTTATCGAAATGTCAAGTCCAGAACCCGTTTCTGTCGCTCTTCCAGCCCGATTAAACGCTCCCTCAGCCGCCTCCTCGGGGGTTCTGACTGGCTAAATATGGTGAGAGCGTTAATCTTTGACGACCGACGCAGCAACGTTTGACAGCTGAGCGCTGATTGGTCGACGGCTTAAACGTCCATGTGCGAGAGCCTTTAAAACCTGTGATCTTATTGGTCAGTAATCTAGTGATGACATAGGAACCCCTAAAAGAAGCTCTTTCATTGGTGGACAGTAGATGAGCGTTTATAAGGCGGGACTTGTTGCAAAATGAAACTGACGTCACAGGAATTAACCCCCCTTCCTCAATGTTCTCAGGTTTTTTTCCCCCACAAGTCATAGAGTACATGTTTTTTTTTGTCATACACGGTTCTATTGTAAAAATTATAAAATCGACATTGTATTAATTAGTGAGTCAAGAAGAACCTGACAAGATTGCTCCCTTTGATCTTCTAGAACTCATTCATTTATTTATTTTGGTTCCCCTGATGGAATTATGGTAGCTACAGGCTTTACATTTACAGCATTTGGCAGACTTACATTTATCTCTTTCATACAAGATAAGGGCCTTGCGCAGGGGCCCAGCAGTGGTGGCTTGGTGGTGCTGGGAATTGAACCTCAATCTTTTTGGTATCAGTCCAACACCTTAACCACTAAGCCACCGATTGGGGGTAAAGGGTCTTGCTCAGGGGCCCAGCAGTGGTGGCTTGGTTGTGCTGGGAATTAAACCCAAGTCTTTCTGGTATCAGTCTAACACCTTATCCACTGTGCCACCACTTCCCCAGCACACGGTCAGCTATCATACAGCACCCCTACGTCAGGAAGGGTTAAGGGTCTTGCTCAAGGACCCAACAGTGGCTGGCGGTAGTGGGGCTTGAACTCAGGTCATCCAGGTCTTCAGATCAAATTGGTCCAGAAGTCTTTTTCTCGAGCCAATTGTGAGATGTAATTACTTCCTTTTCCTGTGTTCTCCTCTGAGAGGAAAATCCTGATACCACCTCATCTGGCTCCTCTTTGTCTGGTGGTTTTCTAAGGCATTCCCGGGTTGTAAAGTCTGAGAAAGCTCCTCCATTCCCTGCCACGTTGAAGCCTGACAATTCACACCCAAATATGCCCCCCAGTTTTGTATAACCTTTAGAGCAGGTTCTGGTCTACCGATGGTTCTCCCGCCAGTAAGTCGTCTAGTGGGTATCCATCTAAAGTGCCCAAACTATTAATAGTTATCATATTTGCCTAACACTTTCATCCAAAGTGAATCACAATTCTCAAACTTTGGACCAATCACCAAATGCCTTAACCACTAAACTACCATCGCTCTGAAGAACCTCACCTGGGTTCTTATCATTATAAAGAAACACAGCTCTGTTTCAAAGATCTGTGATTCTTGGGAAAATCAGCTCAGCTACCAATTCTGGTAGCGTCTGGGGTTCCCCCGACATCCCAAAGCCAACTGTTGAAATCTTATCTCTCCAGCAGGTCCTGACTCTGGCTGATGCAAGTCTACAAGGTAAAAAGATTCGTCCTATATTTCACATAAATTAAAAAAAAGCTTGATGAGAACCATTCTGATGCATCTTGAACACAACTCAAAGGACTAGATATTTACGACATGATCTCCTTCCGTCTGATCCATCTTCAGGGGTCACCACGGTAAATCAACTGCCTCCACCTATCCTATCCCCTGCATCTTCTTAATTCACACTCAATAACTTCAAGTCTTTATCTATCAAAGTTCCTTCTATTTTTTGTACTTCCTCCTTGCCTCCTGTCCACAGCTCCATTTCCAACATAATGATATTTCTACTCTGCAAATGTCCAAACTATCTCAATCTGTCCTCTCTGACTTTGTCCCCGAAACCTCCAACATGAGCCGTCCCTCTTATAAGGCTACCTCAAGGCTACCTTGACATCATCATGAGCAGACGATTGGCATAGTTAACTTTGGCAATAATTTACGCCAGATACCGTTTTTGAGGAAACCGGGCAGGGAACTTGGTGCAAAAGTCCCTGGACGGCAACCTTTGTTGGCTAGAAATTTCACAACATGATGCTATTTAATAAAAAAACAAATTTTATTTCCTTTTTTAAAAAATAACCCTTCCCAAACACTGATACATACAGAGCCAAAATAACTTTGTTTACACTTACTTCCGGATCAGCCTATGGGGAAGTGCTAAGGTAAAGGGCCGGTCTTTTGCAGTGGTCTTTTGTATTGCTTTTACATTGAGGCTGAGTCAAGATAAATCTTCAGTTCCTTTTTCTTTGGGTCCGAGGGGGACCCCCCCCCTCCTCCTAACTTGAGTGTCGATTGATTTGTGAATTAAAAGTACTGCATCATGATATAAAACGTCTGGATCAGATCAAATCGTACCAAAGCTCTTATAATTCAAGAAGTCCAAACATCAGCAGCCATTTTTAGGTTATAAATACATTTCAAGTTGATGTTGGCTGAAACAGAATACTCGGTTTAAAAAAAAGTCAACCTGTTCAGCGCTTACATACCGAGAACCCTTTGGAATATCGATGGACCTTGATGTGTGTGATAGTACATTGCGTTTTGAGGTGTTCTTGACCCACCCCACCCTTCCTTAGAGTGACCCCTTGTTGGGAACCGAGGGGCAACAAGTGCAGTCACAATTAGTAAGAACGATTTACGGCATCGAAACCAAAGGAAGCATGGCTACTGAGGATCCGGGCACAATTTAAACATGCAATACATGAAACCCGCAATAACATGGATGGGTTGAGAAAGAAAGAAAGAAAGTAAAGAAAAAAAAAAAATTTACAAAACGTCTATTTGATAAATTCCTGTGTACATGGTACACATCGGGCAGAAATCCAGCAGATATGTAGGTATGTGTATTTGTACCATGGCTGCTACAAGGAAAATGTGACTTGGGCTTTATAAATCACATGATGTCTGTGTGGGATGACAGAGAAGAGGGTGGGTTGTACACGGCCTGACCCGACGGCAGCTTTTTAGTGTTTGTATGTAGGAAAAGGTACCTACGACAACGCCATGTTCCTCAATCCTACTAGTTAGTGTGGGATTAAGAGAATGCCGAAGTGTGTAACGTGTCACATCCTTCTTGGTGTGTGGAATGTGCTGCGTGACAGAGCGCTCACCGCGGCCATGTTAAGACCTTGTATTGCTTTGTGTACAGTCCAGTTAGGACAGGGGAGTCTAAACTCGGTCCTAAAGTCTGGAGGCTCCAACCCTAAACAAACACACCTGAACCAAGTAATCAGGATCCTGCTAGATATACTTGATACTTACAGGTAGGTGTGTTGAGGCAGGTTGGAGCTAAACTCCACAGGACACCGGCCCTCCAGGACCGAGATTGGACACCCCTGAGTTAAGAGATGCTGGAAGGCTTTTGTAAAAAAGGAAGGAAAGAGATTTGTGTGTGTGTGAGAGAGAGATTGATCCTGCGTCCTTGTTATTTATCTACAGAGTGCCAGATTTTGTTGCGTGGTCACTTTTACCCCTCTTACAGACGGTCTGTCTAAAACAGATGCAGGTTTCTGAAAGATAAGTGTCCCTCCGAATGGTGGGTATCATATTTGGCTGGTTAAGAATGCTGGTTTCTGTGTTGTGCATGTAGAAGTGACTTTTCTTTCATGTATGGAAGTCCACAGAGGCCATGTGGGGGACTTTTTGGCTTATAAAAAAAAAAAAAAAAAAAAAAAAAAAAAAAAAAAAAAAAAAAAGAGGCTAAAATACGGAAAGTCCATCCTACAGACTACCCAAAGTACCCAATCGGCTCGGGTGTTATTAGAAGGTGGAAGTAAACCGGAGCACCAATTGAAAACCAGGAATTAGGTCCTCTTTTTTTTTTTTTTTTAAATGTCTAAATATCTTTTATACAATTGGCGATTTAGCACAATGCTAACCTGGAGGCTATAAGCTTTCCTTATTATTTAGCTACATTAGCCTGGGAGCATCAGTGCAAATCTACAGAAGTCAAAAATAATTGGGCAAATCCACTACCTTTGGGTGGGGAAGGAAATCGTGTACATCATTTGATTTGGGTTGAATAGTTCGACCCAAAAGTTGATTTGGGTTCCACATTCGCCTTTTCGTGTAAGGCCATGGAGTGAAGCTTAAGCTGCCTGTATGATTGAGTAAATGTAAAGATGTTTGACCCCTTTGGACTTCCATAGAAACGCTTTCTATCTACGGTAATGCTAGTGCTGCCCCCGACTACGGCGACACGTCTAAATAAGATCGGCTACACTCGAGAGCACAACAACGCACCTCCTGCATCCCCGGGCATGCTACAGTCCGAAGTACATAGATGACGACGTAATCGTTTTGCTCGCGGTTTCTAAAAGCTACCTCTAAGTGCTAAAATCTTTCATTCGAGGCTGTTAAAAAACAAAACAAAAAAAAAACACAATTTAAAATCAATGTCCACTAAAAACGACACAAATGCTTAGACTCTCTGTTTTTTGTTTTTTTTCCTCTGCTGAATACTGATGCGAGACGACGTGTCAAGAGTGGCAGTCAGGTTTTCGGGTGGGTTGTGCCTTTGCTTCTTCTCTGTATTGCATACGAACGTACAAACGTGGTGCGAAGGTAAAAAAAAAAAAAAAAAAAAAAAAAAAAAGAGATACAAAACAAATAAACAACAAGAGCAAAAACAAAATAAAAGTTAACGAGGTTCAGGTCTGCCAGACGAGGGCAGAACGCTGTGTAAGTTCTGTTGAGGTGCTTGGGATTTGTAGTGTGTACTGGCTCGAGCGCAGGAAGGTGCAGAGGCTCCTCTAACCCCCTTCGATGCCTGCGCGACGTGAGGGCTCTCAGGCGAAGTACATGGTCCTCAGGGTGTCGTGGTGAATCTGCACCGCTTTGGCCAAAGCCTGAGGGTCCCGGCCGTTACTCTGACCCGAGACATGGCTTCCTTCTCCACTAAAGAGAAATACAGGAAAGAAACATGAATGTAACCGCTAGACCCGGTCCCACTGTTCCCTAGGATGGAAAATGTTCAATTCCTAGCGCTACCAAACTACCAATGCTGGGCCCCTAAGCAAGGCCCTTAACCCCCAACCGCTGAGTTTGATCAATTGGTGAATTAGCAAGCTTTAACAAACGGCAGCTAAAGAAAATCTCCTTAGAGGGGTAAAAGTTAGAGGCGTCACAGGTAACCCTCTTCTAGAGAGGCATCAGCATGGGATGTAAAATTATAACATTATACATATGCAGTATTTTCGATTATAGCAGCGGTTGTGAGGAGATCCAATGACATGATTACACCACCAACATATGAGTCTCTGCAGATTGTACTCAATGTTCGGGGACCCACCTGTCGTGCTCTTTGTCTACCAGGTGGTAGCGGGCGCGGAAGGCCACGAGTCGTGCGTAGTATGCGGGCGCCGGGATGGAGACGGAACGTGTGCAGCGCACGTACGTATGGCACAGCTGGTAGGTGAGAATCTGGAGCTCGTCGGCGGTGAAGCGATTGTCGTCCCACAGCACGTAGTAATGTGACGGGCGGCTGGTGCCCTGAAGAGCACACAACAAATAATATATAATAACATAATAATAATTTATAGTTAAACGTTTTTATATTTTTGATAGAAATTCACAATACAAGCCTAATGCATTTATTTCTGGTCTGACTTGTTGAAAAGAACAATTGAGCAGGAACCCGCCCAATCTGGCAACACTGGGCTGTAACCCGCCCAATCTGGCAAGAATGGGCGGTAACCCACCCAATCTGGCAACACTGGGCTGTAACCCGCCCAATCTGGCAAGAATGGGCCGTAACCCACCCAATCTGGAAACACTGGGCCGAAACCCACCCAATCTGGAAACACTGGGCCGTAACCCGCCCAATCTGGAAACACTGGGCCGTAACCCGCCCAATCTGGAAACACTGGGCCGAAACCCGCCCAATCTGGCAACACTGGACCGAAACCCGCCCAATCTGGCAACACTGGCCTTTTTTTAAATTTTTACTTTTATTTACCTGAATTCCTGCATGACTGCACAGGTAGAAATCGAACTCGAAGGGGTGCGTGATGCTGGTGTCGACGGTGGTTCCTGCTGGAATGTTGCCGCTTTTTCCAATCTGAAGGAAAAACATAGTTTGACGGTAAAAAAAAAAAAACCATGAGCGTGTTTTCTCTTCTTCTTTTATATTCTAAGTCACTGAGCATGACAGAGTTTATGTTTGAAGTTTAAGACGGTCGCTTTAAGCTGACTCATTTCAGAAACTCACTCTCTCTGACTTGTCGGCGCAAAACAGCCGGGTGTGGTGCCGCTTCTGCACCACGATGTAGGTGATGCCGGGCTGGTAATCCTTCTCCAGCTTGATACAGGCGTCCCGGATGGCAAGCAGCTCGTAGTGCAGGATCTGCAGGAGCGTAGAAGTGCGATGAGTCACGCTGCTTCATCAGGTCTATGATCTCACTCATTTATCGTTCCTGTACACGGTTCCTGAAAAACCGACTGTCTCACCCTTCGTCAGAGTGAAACTGCTTTAAACAACTGCGAGGTTGCTAATAACTTAAGAACTGGCAACCCTCTTGTCTGGTTCTTGTTTTATAACCCCATGAACATAGAGTAATTCTAATGATTTCATATATTACAGTTATTACGGTAGACCTGCTAATCCAAAACTTACAATAAAAAGAAAAAAAACACTGACATAAAGTAGTTTATTTATTAAAGAATGACATATTACACTTTTTATCTGTTCACAAGGTGTTGGTGCAAGAAAACCGAGGCACCAGTTGGAAACCCATACGGACACGGAAAGTATTTCCAAATGTTACTCGATTTCTGTAGACGTGTTAATGTACGACTTAAAATAAATAAAGAAAAAAACCACACAAACAGCGAGTCATTCGAAAAAAAAACAACAACAAAAAAAAACCCAGTATGGAAGTGTACGCATATGTCGAAGGTCATGTGACAATATCAACATGGCGGATGTGGTGCGTCACACTACATAGAACATCGTTTTTAAGGTTGAATGACGTTAGAATATGAATGATGTGTCTGTGGGGACGTCTGAGCTGACCTGAGGTAGCTGCCCTTCTGGTACCCCGTCCCTGTAGAAGATAATTCGGGTGGGTTTGAAGCGGGTGGATTTGTAGAACTGGATGAGGAGCTCGCGTACCATGTAGGAAAGATCTTCAATGATTTCCTGCCGCGGCCTCTGTACCCGCACCGTGGCACAGTATCGACTGGGGTGGGCGTCCATACTGCCTACTACCTACAGAGAGAGAGAGAGACAGAGTGGAGTAGGTGAGAGAAAACAAGAGAGAGAGAGACAGGAGAGACAGTGGGTGAAAAAGAGAAAGAAGGAAGGAAGGACAGAGAGAGAGAGAGAGAGAGAGAGAGATGAGAGAGAGAGAGAGAGGAGAGAGAGAGAGAGAGAGAGAGAGAGAGAGAGAGAGAGTGGAAGAGGGAGAAAGATATGGGGAGAGAGAGGTAACAGAGGAAGGAAGATAGATAGATAGATAGATAGATAGATAGATAGATAGATAGATAGATAGAAAAGAGAGAGAAAGAAAGAAAGAAAGAGAGGGGGGTGGGAGAGAAAAAGGCACCAAAAGAGAGACAGGCGAGTGAGTGAGAGAAGAAAATGACATAGATAGATGGATAGATAGATAGATAAAAGGGTTTGTGTGTATATATATATATATATATATATATATATATATATATATATATATATATATATATATATATATATATATAACAAAGGGAAAGAGAGACAGAGAGAGAGGATAGAGAGAGAGAGACGAATAGGAGACTTTACTTCTGCTTCCTGTTACATCTTACAGCCTGGTTTCTCCCTTGCTCCCAACATCCTACATCAACATCTGTCTTCCTTAAAAATTAAATCCACATCTGGACTGGATTAAAAACGCTGTACAGTCACTAATGACTCATTTAAGATGGTCAGAAAACGAAAGGCCGGAATATCATCCACCGTCAGGGAGTCAGAAGCGTGAAGTCTGATCCCAGGTCATGCCGATGTTCTCATTGCTTCCATCAGGATGAGACAGCCGATTGATTCCCAGAGTGTGTAACATGTCGGGTTATTTTTTGTTTTAAAAAACCAACATATTTTTAGGCCATTTTTAATTATTTTTAAAAATTGTAATTATTATTTATTATTACGTCTGTACGTAACGTAAAACTTCACATGGAGACGCGTTCCTCTTTATAGAGTGTATAAATACTGCCATCTAGTGTTCACAGGAAAATAATAAGATCTCCTGATAAATCCTGCTGCTGTGAGATGTGGTCAGTGTTGCTAACCACACACACACACACACACACACAGACAGACACACACCCACACACACCGCTCTCCCGCTCGCTCTCGTTCTTCCTGTGACTCAGCCGTTCGTCACCGCCGTCTGCCGTCTAAAGCGCTCCAGAGCTGACAGGGTGTATGGCGATGTCGTCACCTGATCCTGTGTGATTCATCCACCGGGTTTTACACTCGCTGCTACCCGCCCCTAATTCCTTCCTGCTCCACCTCTGTTCCATATTTTGCCCACTACAAGAGCTTTTTAAAAGCCACCAGGGAGGAAAGACAGAGCGACGCTGGGGAACCGAGCCACCGCTTTCAGACTCGTAGCACGGGACGGGTTACCGTTTACCGCAAGAGTGTAGAGATAAAAACAACAACAAGAACACGGACAAAAAGTAAAAAGAAAAAAAAAGGAAAAATAAAGGGAAAAAAATTTAAAAACCAAAATGAAGGGATGGAAGGGGGAAACGTGTGTGTGTGTGTGTGTGTGTGTGTGTGTACACAGTGACAGTGCTTACTGCAGTGATAGACGGCTTTTTCCCGTCTCCGGCTGGTGGGTGTGTGACGTCTGCACCCAGGAAGATGACGGGCTGCTGGAACACTGCGGACCTGCCGAATGTATCACACACAAAGTGACAACAATTTGACAACATGTCTACACACACACACACACACACACACACACACACACACACACACACACACACACACACACACACACACACACACACACACACACACACATACACAAACTTGTCCTCTCACTGTCTCTTTTCCCCACACACACACACAAAGTGACTACAACCTGACAACGTCTACACACACACATTCTCTCTCTGTCTCTTTCTCTTACACACACACACACACTCTCATTTTTATATATATATATATATATATATATATATATATATATATATCTATATATATATATCTTTTGCTTTCCCTCTTTCTTTTTTTCTGTCTCTCTTTCATCTTTTTTCATCTTTCTATCTTTTATCTCTTTTTCTCCTTCTTTCTCTATCTCTCTCTTTCTTTCACATTCTCACTACCTTTCTTGCTTTATCTCTCTCGCTTATTTCTCTCTGCCCCTCCTCCCCTCCCCCACTCTCTCTCTCCCTCTCTCTCACCTTTGATGTGGTACCAGGATGTTGTTTATTCCTCCGAGTTTAACGTTGATCTTCAGGCAGAGGTTGGAGAGCGTCTGCGGTGACGTCTTCACCACGTTCTTCACCTGCACGCACTGAGTGGCCATTCCAAGGAGTGTGTCCCCTACACGCTTTACCTCCGCTACACACACACACACACACAAATGTGTTTTATTCAATTTAACATCAATAAAAACAGATTTATCCGGATATAAAAATAATTTCTTATGGATAAGGAAGGTTAAAGGCGTTTGGTAGTCGTGTACCGTAGACGGGTGTTTTTCCGGGCAGGATGACGATGATGAGCTGCAGGCCGGAGTAGGTGTTCTTCAGGTGTCTGAACATGGGCTCCACACTGTCGGCTCCCTGGGCGTATTTACAGAAACACGGCTGACCCTGGATGGGCATCCCGGCATCCTTAGAGATTTTACGCAACTGATCTGTAAAGTTTCTGCAGGGGCAAGAGAGGAAGAGAAAGAGAGAGAGAGAGAGAGAGAGAGAGAGAGAGAGAGAGAGAGAGAGAGAGAGAGAGAAAGGAAGAAAAAGGGAGAGAGAAAAAAAAAAGAGCAGGAGAGAGAAAGAGAATGAGAGGGTAGGAAAGTGGAGAGAGGGAGAGAAAAAGTAAACGAAAGCAGGCGAGAGAGAGAGAGAGAGAGAGAGAGAGAGAGAGACAGAAATAGAGAGATACAGACAGAAAGAGAGACACGTTAAACTTCCTTTGAGACTGAAAGAGTGTAAATGTTTCTCCGGATCAGTGCCTTGCGAGTCTCTGCTGGGGGAGTTGACGTACTTTAGCACCTCCTCTCGGCACTGTTTCTGAGGGGCGAAGCAGGCGATGGCCCAGACTTTAATCTCGATGCCGTTGTAGAACTGTTTCCCTCTCATGTCCCACACACCCTGATTAGGTGTAGCGATCGCGCGATTCTGCACAAAGAAACAGTAAGGAAAAAAAACTGACGGATTTATAACTTGATTCTGTCTGGAGCAAAGTATTACCTGTCTGTCTCTATTAGTCTGTCTGTTCATCTATTAATCCATCAGACTATTTATTAGTCTATCAGTCAGTCAGTCTATCAGTCAGTCAGTCCGTCAGTCAGTCAGTCAGTCAGTCAGTCAGTCAGTCAGTCAGTCAGTCCGTCAGTCAGTCCGTCAGTCAGTCAGTCCATCAGTCAGTCAGTCAGTCAGTCAGTCAGTCAGTCAGTCAGTCAGTCAGTCAGTCCAGTCAGTCCGTCAGTCAGTCAGTCAGTCAGTCCGTCAGTCAGTCAGTCAGTCAGTCAGTCAGTCGTCAGTCAGTCCGTCAGTCTATCTATCTGTCATGTCAGTCTATCTATCTGTCTGTCAGTCTATCTATCTGTCTGTCTGTCTGTCTATCTATCTATCTGTCTGTCCATCCATCCATCCATCGGATTACAAAATAATCAGAGCAGCCCCTGGTTGAGAATGGGGCAGTTGTGTATCTTACCCTGCCGCCGTACTGCAGGATGGGAGCGGGGAGGACGCGGCCGGTCACCTCTGCCATGTCATCCCGCACTTTAATCCCGAACTCTTGGATGTAGGGGTCCAGATTAAAATTTGCGTTCTTCATCTGCACAGAGACGCATCAGTTAATAAACTATTTGATATTTTACAGAGTATTAACTTGCTTTGACACAGAAAAAGATTGTATTCATTTTTATTTTAACACTAATTATCCTATCTGTCACCTACTAAAGAGCAACACATTGGTCACTTTTATTATATTTATAGTTACTCCAAAATGTTAAGGAACATTTAAGCGTCATTATTCCGAATCCTACATGATGTCCACTGGTGTCACTTTGCATAAAAGCCTGAAATCAAATAAAGCTGTTGTAGTTCCACTGCTGGACACTAGAGAGCAGCGCTCACCAGTCTGCTGATCTCTTCCTGCCTATCCGGTGCTGATCTCGCCGTAGCTTTGATCATGGTGGACGTTTGATTATCGGTTAGTTTCTTGATGCATCTCTGGCCTGCGACGATGTTACACACCTGACACGACAAAAAAACATAGTTCGGAAACATATCCTATGAGTAAACATTTTTTTTTCCCTTTACCGGGTTTTCTGACTCACCTCCAGGGGCAGGTAGGTGTGTTTTTGCTCTTGGCCCACCTGCAGACACGGCAGGTGGGGGTACTTGAGCTGGAGGTTGTACTTTTGCTTAAAGTACTGCGCCACTGTGCACTCCACCGTCTGCCCGCTTTCCAGCTGCAACGGGAACCTGGAGGAAAAGTCACAAAGTCACAGCCTTTGTTTCTCAAATCATGAACGTATGACGGTATAATCGAAAAGTTTTGTTCGACAACTACACAAATGTGATGATCAGACTTATATGTTATCATATCCGTCTATCCTTTGATAAGGACGTCCACTAGATGTCATGTGTCATGTGACTGTGTGGGTTTGATCATTTAGTCACAATGAGATCAGACAGTGATGTTGAGGTGAGGAGGCCTAGAGTGCAGTCTGGGTTCCTGTTTATCCCAGCGGGGTTGAGTCAGACTCAGGGTTCTGTACAGGACATGAGAGTTCTACTCCAATCAGAACACAGCATGTCTTCATGGAGATCGGGGACTTTGTGCAGAGGGACATTGTCATGACAAAACTAGGTTTGTGTTTGTGAAAGAGGTTTTTCGTGAAGAGGATTAAAAACACAGCTGGATGTTTATTGGGGCTGGACTGTAAATATATATTGTGTCATAAGAACGGGGCAGGTTCACACTCACGTCTGGTGGCTGGCGGGACGGCGTGTGACGTTACACACTCGATACTTCCTCTTCATCTGACCGCAGTGCGTCACCTCCACCTTCAGGCCTGAAACACTCACTTCATTTATTATAGTAAAGAATAAAACGATGATTATTGCTAATATTTTATACATGAGTGAAATATAGCACAATAAAGCTCCATATTCTGAGGTTTTGTTTAATCGAGTTAATTAATTTAATATTATTTCTTGATGTTTTTAAAAATAAGTGTTTATCTAAAAAAAATAATAATAATTTAATTTCATATACAGCTCTACGCTTCAGAGCATTAAACTGAATTCAACTCTTGACTCGTGATTCACTTGGAACAGAATGATTCCGAATCAAATCGAATCGATTCACACCCACCGAGTCGAACGGGTCAGGGTGAGTAAAGCGGCAGTTTAGTAAGATAGCGCGAGTGAATCTTTAGTCTCGGTATGAGCCGTAACTAACCTTTGATCTCCTTGGTGAATCGAACCCTTTGCGAATCGGTTAAAGTCTTGGGCTGCTCGTCGATGTTGCGGATGTCCAGCACTTCGCACATGAACTCGATGACCGGCTGAGCTTTGTAAAAAGCCGTGGCTGATACTGACCAGACAAAGGTTGAGACAAAACATACACCGATTATAATCATGGTCAGATTAGTATTAGTATTCAGTATTACATCATTTCCTGTTTCTGTTTCTTGAATAATAATAAAAAATATTGGTTAAAAATTCCCTTAAAAAAGCTCAGTGGTTACAGTGTTGGACCGGTGATCAAGCGGACATCGCTGGGCCCCTGTGCAAGGCCCTTAATCCTCAACTGCTCAATTATCTCCGCTGCCAAGTGAAATCAGCTCTGTCTGCTTACATAGCTGACGCTAATGCACGTATTCGATTTATTTCCACATGTGAATGAGGCCTGGAACCTGCTCCCACGATTGGATGGGGGAAGAAATTGCAATGAGGTCACATGATACATGCAGGGTAAATGCGACCTTAGTGCTATACAGCATTATTTTTTAGAGAAGGCAAATTTTCGCATACTGTTTTTTTTTTTTAAGGATTCGTTTACCACCAGAAACCTAATAACCATGTCACCGTTCTCCAGGCACCTTTCATTACGTTTATTGGGTGGGATTCAAACTCATAACCATCCGATCGCTGGCTTAACCGATAAGCTACCACTTATCTTTATTAAAGCAGGTCGGCCATTAGCCAAGGTTCTTGGGATTGGGAGTGTCAGATTGTCACATGATGCGTTCCATCATTTCTCAGGAAATCGTAAGGTAATTTTTTTTTCTCAACCAGTAAATTTTTGCTAAAAGTGTCTAATTAAAGTAAAGGACTAAAACCTACCAATGACAAGACAGTTTTTTTACCGTCAATGTTAAGCATCATCTTCCACATCGCCGGTCGTACAGACTGATGGAAGCCGAACCAGACTTCTCGCCCTCCTCCTAAGGGATGGTAGTACCCTTCAGGGGGAGAGAAAAAGGAGCGGCCCACTGGAGTGTACCTGAGGCGGAAGCACAAAGTGTAAGACTGAATGTTTACTAAAACGTTAATATTACGTTGTCCCAGAAACATTTGCAAAACCTAAACCCTACAAAGTGCAGCGTTCTGATCTCCTGTACCTCATGGATGCTAGGTGTCTCATGGCCACATCCAGAGCCTGGACCGAATCTAGCGGGACCTGGAGCCGCCCGCTGACCAGCGTTTCCTGCAGCAGTCGCCATGACACTTTGGCCAGCCAGCGAATAGACACCTTGAAAATCCGGTCCTTCCCCTCACCTGGAATGGTCACCTCGAAGTCCACCTGAGATACGATAGATTTCAAAGTCAGAACATTTTGCGGTGTCATGGTGCATCCTACATGTGACCTGGCAGGCTGTGACTGACCTTCTCGCTTCCTATAGGAAGAGCCAGAACTGTGTAGATGTTCTTCTTGCCGTCGTACACCGGCTTGCGGTCACCGAAGAGCTGCGGTTTAAAATGCTGTACCATGTACTCCACGACTTCCCTGTGTGAGTTAGTGACATGTATTAGTGCGGCCATGTTGCACTATACAGTGGCAGGGTTAAAAAAAACGTGACTCGTGTGCTCCTGAGAAGGGGTTAGGGTGCTACCTGTTTACCCGACGAGGACATTTATCGGGTTTGATGTCCACCTCGTAGTGGTAGACGTCCATCTTGGGGATCTCCACCTCGAAGTAGTTGGCCAGCAGCTTGATGGGCTTCCCGACGGTGCCCATGCCCGGCCTTCGAGGAGCCTGGAACACCTGCTGCAGGGGCGGGGGGTAGAGCCCCATTGGCACTAAACGACAAAAAGAATACCGAACATGAGACTGGATGTTTTCTGTCCTAAAGACCATCATTTCAACAGAGCCCCATTTGTTAGCAGTGACAGTTCTCATATTGCAAAAATGAAAAAACGAATGCGTACAAAGCAACTTAGCTCCATATTAGCATAAAGTTTCAAACGAATAGCATACAAGTCTTGATTTGCTGCCATTTTTTTTATAGACTGTAATGAAGGTACGGGAAATGAAGCCTTCCTGAAGATAATCCATGTTATATTAGCAGCAATTTATTTTTTAGTTATGCGACTAATTTTTGGTGAAAACCTGGCAAACTTCCTTTGAAGAACCGCATCCCTATAGTCACCAGCAGATTTTTGACAACCGTAACAGTGTCTCAACGCTTACTGGGGGGTGCTACCGCCCCTGTTGAGAATCACTACACTATATTATAAACCCTGATCTACACACAAACACTACAAATCCAGACACAACACATGAAGGCTGCATTCCTAATTATTACAAAGTTTACAATGCATTTACGCCCGGTAAACCAAGCAAAAGTCGAAATAGTTCGTAGATGTAGGCATATTTACATTTACGGAATTTTGCAGTCACCCTTATCCAGAGCGACTTTTCTATTTCATACAACTGAGCAATTAGGGCTTAATGGGCCTTGCTCAGGGGCCCAGCAGTGGCCACCTGGTGGTACCAGGAATCTAACCCCGATTTTCCAGATAGGAAACCCCTAACTAATAGATAACCACGAAATAGCAGTCCAACACTTAACCCCATGGTAGCTACTGTACGCAAGGTTTTAGAGTATGTAATATACTTTCAAACACAATAGGTTGGTAATATAGCAAAATATGCCCGACAAAACGATATCGCTAACCGAACGAGTGAGCAACTGGTGGCTCTAGATAAGTGTTTTTTTGGAAAATATTGCCCTGTTGTCACATTTTCTTCAGTCGCGCAAAATCTGAACAATATTTTTCAACAAACTTTGGGGTTTGCAAAGTCGTATCGCTAAGTCGAAGGTTGTCTGTACTGTATTTGTTAAGATGAAATATCTTATTTGGGTTCTTATCATTTTTTTTTTTAAAGGAATACGTCTTGTGTGGTGACTTCATCATCAAATGTCATCATCCCTTAAAGAATAAAGAGTGAGAGAAGAAAGTATGTACAGAAATGAGATCATACACATTACCGAAAGACAGAAAATGAGAGAGAGAGAGAGAGAGAGAGAGAGCTGGTGTTTTAGTATCAAGAAGAATGAGATCATTAAAGAGCAACGAGAAGGATAAGGAGAGAACGAGAAAAGAGAGGGGGGTGAGGTGTACGAAGAGATCAGGAGAGAAACGTAGAGTGTATGGACATAGGGACAAAAGATAGAAAAGGAAACAAAGACACAAGGATGGGATGGGGGTAGGAGGAGGTCAGAATAGCATGACCGAAAGGTTAGAGAGGGGAGGGATGGCAAAAGTGCTTGAATTCGATTATGTTTAGGAAAAATATGCAACCTGAGGAAAGTTTTGTTTTTCCGAGACCTGGCCACCGCGTCGGGACAATCGGGTTAGAGATAGAATAAAACAAACAGAAAAACAGTCCAATCAGCATTCAGCAACATCCTCACCACCTCCCAGACTCCTAGTCCTCCAAAAACAATCACCAGTTTAACCCCTGTGTGTCCAACAGCTGTAGAAAGTTAAGATGATCAAAAAAAGAAGAGAGCGTTGCCACTTCCAATAATTTATTTTTCCACCTGCTTTCAGGATGAATAACAAGCTGTGGAGTTTTTGGGGTTTTTGTTTTTTATTAAGACATTTTATAAAATCATCACAATATTATCATCATTATCGTTGCCATAAAATATAAAATTTAGCTGGAAATCCTCTCAGGGGAATACTGTGAGGAGAAAGCTTTACATTTAGCGCTTGCTAGCTGGAAATCCTCATAGAGGAATAGTGTAGGAACCAGGCTAAACATTTAGCGCGTATCTCAAAATATAAACAGAACTCAAACGTTTAGACATAATTTTGAGTGCTGCTTTACTATTAATTGACTGGGGGTTTTTTTTTTTCGTTAAATGTCTGCAAAAACGCTAACAAAATATTTAACAGAAAGACTCACAATTAACTCCTCATTAACAATCGTAACTATGGACCTATTTTCGGTGGTTGAGGTTCAGACTTTGGGTATTTTTTTTTTTGCCATTTCAATACAATAAAATTTAGTAACAGCTTGTTGGTGTTGGACTACCCGGGTTCGCTTCCCAGCACCACCAAGCCACCACTGCTGGGCCCCTGAGCAAGGCCCTTAACCCCCCAATTGTATAACAAGTGCTGCAAATGTAAATGTGGTAAAAATCAGACACTAATGTTGAGGTAAGGAGGTCTGGGGTTCAGTCGGTGTTACGGTTCATACCGGCTGGATTGGGGTTGAGTCAGAATCAGGGTTCTATGCAAGACACTCGAGTTCCTCCACTCTTAGTCATTTAGAACACAGTATGTCTTTATGAAGTTCAGGGGTTTTGTGCACAGGGACATTGTCATGGTGGAATACGGTTTGAGTCTCTTAGTTCCAATGAAGGAATAATGTAACATTACAACATGCAAACACACACAAATTCCATAGACCATAGAGTTTACGATGTTCTGACATGTTTAAGAACCTCCCTGTTAATGTTGCACATTAAAACAAAATGGTTCCTATTAGCTTGTCGTTTACTCTCGCCAAGTTGTTTGCCCTTTTATTGAAATACACACCACTTTCCACAGCATTGGCTTTTTTTTTTTATGATCATGAGGTAAAAATTAGAAGTGCACGGCCCGTTTGGTCGATCTGTCATTTCCTGCTTTGAGGAAAAAAAAAAGTTTGTTTACTAGTCATTTTGTTCTAGCTGGACGCCGACTCCTGCGTTGTTTGGTTAAGAAGTAAACGATGGAGTGAGAGGGAAGAAATTCAGAAAAACGAGTTTGAGGGAAAAGTACGAGCGCGAGGCGGACGCCCCCACATCGCCGACACGCAACGCACAAACGCAAGGTCCCCCATACACACACCACATTCCCAGCCTCACCATGGTGACTCCACAGCAACGCACATTGTCATGGAGATGAGGCGACCCGCGGGTGTACGGGGGGCGGGGGGGATTGGGAGTACTCTTTTTTTTTTTCATATTGGGACAAGGCCATCAATCTTTCCTTACGCACCCATTCTGGGGCATGGCATTGAGGAGGGGTGGGGTCTAATTTGAAGAAATCCGATACAATCAAGTCAAATGCAAACAGGTAGCTTAGGGTGTGTGTTTGTGTGTGTGTGTGTGAGGGGTAAGTGATTGAAAATGTGGGTTGAAACAGACGTACAAACACACATTCATGAACGCAAGGTGGCCAGAAAGAAGGCAGATGGTTGGAGTGAGAGCCAAAGCGACAGGAGTGAGGACAATAGTCCGTCCTTTTATATACCCCACCCCACCCGAACTCTCTTTAAGGAGTTGAGACGGGGTAGAAATGGAGGGCAGCGGTAGAAACCCAAGCTCTTATTAGTTTGGAGTTTGGATGTCTTGCTAATGGGTGTTGTCTTTCACCTCGCATTCAAACTTCACTTTCACACAGCGAAAGAACTTTGGGGAACAAACACGGCGAGGTCTCACAGGTGGTCCGTGAGCGGACAGCGCTCTCGCACTCCAACTCCTTAACTCTTTTTACAAAACCTGGCGGTGTTTCAGGGCAATTTTCAATGCCCTTTAAAATCGGTTGGCGCTAATACCCGAAACTTTTTTTAAACAAGATCAAAAAGCGATAAAGTTTTCGGGAGAAAATAAAACCTGTTTATCATGACTCTCAGACGTTCTTAATTAAGACCGCTTTTCACATCAGGTCCAAACCCCCGACCTGAGCAGCTGATACACAACAGCTTTACTGATGGCAGTAACTAGTTTATGATCATATAACGACCGTAAGAACCATCATATCTCGATATCACCTATTGACTCAATTGTTCTAAATGTATTTATATGTACTGTGGAAGGCGTAGAACCAAAAAAACAACTTCGTCCAATCAGAATATTCGGTTCGAACATTATGATAGGCTTTCCTACCTGCCTGTCAACATATTTATTTGCATACCTCTGTGCAGACAGGATACGTGATCAACCAGATTGGGTTGCCAGATTGGAAATTATCCCGTCCATTTGGATTGGATTGTGCAGGACCAAAATTTGGGATCAGTAATATGGACATATGGACAGAGATTAATTATTAACAATACATTACATTTACAGCATTTGGCAGATCCCCGGTGACGCACAGTGGTGGAATGGTGGAGCTGGGAATCGAACCCACATTTTTTTTGGTTGGTAGTCCAACACCTTAACCATGAGCCACCACCTCCCAAACAAAACCCAAGTGTGAATGAAGATACCAGAAATTTACATTTCTAGCATTTGGCAAACGTCCTTATCCGAAGCGACTACCATTGATCTCTCTTATACAGCTGAGCAATTGGAGGTTAAGGGTCTTGCTCGGGGACCCAACAGTGGTAACTTGGTAGTGCTGGGGAATCTTCCGATTAAATTTACAGCATTTGGTAGACGCCCTCATCCAGCGCGGCTTGTTCAGGGGCCCAGCAGTGGTGGCTTGGTGGAGCCACAATCTTCAGGTTGGTAGTCCAACACCTTAACGATGAGCCACCACTTCCCCACTCCAAATTAGCAGTCTAACACTTTAACCACTGCTCTACCAAGTCCTCCAATTTAAAAAGACAAATGTCTCAGCAGGACAACTCTATTTATATTTATTTCTTCGCTTATTCCAGTGAAGCTGGAGTTATAGCACAGGGTCAGCTGTAACACAGCGCACCTACAGCTGTAGGGTTAAGGGCCTTGCTTAGGGGCCCAACAGCAGCAGCCTGGTCAGTCCTGAGCGCAATAACTCACTGGAACACACACACACACACACACACACACACACACACACACACACACACACACACACACACACTCATCGGCTGAACATCTTCCAGGCTGGTATTATTTTCCCCATAGTCAGAAGGTCATTGACCTTACAGAGACGTAAACAGGCCTACAAACCACATCTGCCCCCCCTGTTTCTACCAGGATCACCGATCCCTCGGGATCCTGCTGGAAAGTCTTGGGAGGTGCAAGATGTAGGTGTGTGCGTGCAAGAGGCGGGGTTTTTATAGGGGTCAGGGGGATGGGATGGGGTGGGACTCACGTAAGCCAGGGTTCCCACGACCCCCTAACACCAACAACGACTCCTTACACTTGTTGTCTGATTGGAGGTCACTGATGCTTTTACCTTTTGGAGCAAAAGCATCACGATGATGCCGGGATGTGATTGGCTGAGACGAACAAACGAATAAACATCATTCTGTAATGCTTTAGTGGGTGCACATGGTGTTTCACTATCCCTGTAAAATGTATATTATAAAGGTTATATATTTATATTTATATAGGTGTGTGTGTGTATATATATAGATATACTGATTTTGTGCATGTCTTGCAAGATTTTAAAGAGTAATTAGGAGATCAGCGCCTCTCCTGTGTTGACCTACCCGCTCCAGATGGTCCCGGCTCCATCCCATTCACTCAGGCTCCCCGCGGCTTTAACGTTATTCTCCGGAATAGTTAACGTTAAATCGCCACGGCGGCGAGCCTGGAAGCTTGTCCGACTACCACTCACAGGCTCCTTCCTTCGGCGTCCTGGCGGCTCTTTCTCCTACCGACCCACCCTCCCTCCGTGCCTCCGTGCACCCGTCCACGGACCCCCGAACACAATAGCTCCCCTTCGGCTGCTTTCTCCCTCCGTCTCCGGATCTCGGTTGTATTTCCGTTGTCGATCCACGCTGCGGCTTTTCCCTTTCTTTGGCCGGTGTGTTTATGTTCCTGCTCACCGTTCAAACACGACTCTCCAGTGGAACAACAACAAAAAAACGGCTGAACAGTCAGTCAGGCAGGCAGGCAGGCAGGCGGGCGGGCGGGCGGGCAGGCAGGCAGTCGGTTCCCCCCCTGAAACACCCGCCTCCCTCCTCCTCCGACACCACCTCCTCCTCCTCCTCCTCCTCCACCACCACCACCACCACCTCCTTCTTCTCCTCCTCCGAGTGTTCAAAAGTGGTTTTAGTCATCAGGTTCGTTCTTGGTGCTGCCCTCTAGAGGTTGGAAGTGCCAGCATCAACTTAGACTGAATGAAATTATTCATTTATTCAAAAATTTATTTAACATAATGCTAAATTCTTTTTTTTTTTGTACTGGTTGTAAGTTTTTTTTTACCTGGAAATAAAAAACAAACTCTATAAATGGCAAATCCTACTTTAGATTTTACATTTACACTTCTACCATTTAGCAGACGTCCTTATTATTTATTTAATTTTTACAATTGAGCATTTTTGGGGTTAAAGGTCTTTCTCAGGGGCCCGGCAGTAGTAACTTGGTGGTACTGGGAATCAAACCCATAATCTTCTGGTTAGCAGTCCAACCCAAACACTGAGCCACCACTTCAAACTATGTTATTAAAACTGTTAAATAGTTAAATCTGTTCAACTGTAGGGCAGCATGGTGGCTTAGTGTTTGCCCTAGAACAAGAAGGTTCCAGGTTCGTATCTCCAGCAGGAGTGGAGTTTGCATGTTCTTCCCATGCTTGTGTGGGTTTACTCCGGCTTCTCTGGTTTCCTCCCACAGTCCAAAAACATGTATGTTAGATTGATCAGTGATTCTAAATTGCCCATAGGAGTGTGTGTGTGTGTGTGTGTGTGTGTGTGTGTGTGTGTGTGTGTGTGTGTGTGTGTGTGTCACTGTGATGGACTGGCGATCTGTCCAGGGTGTGTACCTTGAGTGTACCCTCTTAGAGACGGCTGGGATAGACTCCAGATCCCGAATTAGGGAATAAGCAGGTATAGAAGATGAATGAATGAATAAATGAATGAATGCATGTTTATGTGTTACTAATATATGCTGTTGATCTAATGTCCTTATGATGATCTGTGCTATTTGGCACTATCGTGTTACAGTATGTTTGCATCTGAGGTTTGCTACATAACACAGATCCTTCAGTTTGGGTTACTTCTATAAATCAGGTTTAATGGTAAATATAGTATTTACACACCTAGAGTCAGTTATCCGCACCTGTGTTCTTATCTTATTATTATAAATCTTATTATAAAAAATGTAAAACACCACATTTTGAGTACATTTACTATTAAATGTAAAACCCCCAAAATTATAATTGAAACCGGAAACCTATAGTCAGCCATAGGGGTTATTACATTATTATTATTATTATTAGTATTATTTTAAAAAAAAAACTAAGGTTTTTTATATAATTACTACCCCTTCTCCTAATACTATTACGATGAGTAGGAATATAATTATGATTATGATTATAAAGAAGAAGAAGAAGAAGAAGAAGAAGAAGAAGAAGAAATTGATAAATGAAATCAATACTTTTTTTTGGAAATAGAAAACAAACTAAAAAAAAATGTATATAACAAAATATCGAAATCTCCCCCCCCCCCTCTGTTTTAACATAAAACACAGCTTTAAAACAAGCGTTCGTATTTCCGGCTACGTCACTTCCTTTCTGCGCAGACGCTGACGTCACCCTATCGACAGGTTAGTGAGTTGGAGATTTTGTTATTCGTTGTAAAATGGCTGGAAATTTAAAGCGTGAAATGTGACGCTATTCGGGTTCGTTTAAATGAAAGTCTGCGTGTTTATTTCGCCTTTTTGTCACAGTGTTACACGAGTCTGATTGTCGGCTGTCACACAGACCTTGTTGGCCTTTTTAAAGCATTTCGCGTTAATAAACTCTAAAGACTCTAAGAAGCTTCACTTCTCCATGATGAATAAACAGAGCCTCTAAAAATAGTGTTTATTTTTACTGTATCATCGACCAGTCTGTGTTTTCCGTGTGTGAGGGAAAGAATCTATAGTGTAAAGTAGAATAAAACTGATTATCAGTCCCAGACCCTGTTTAATGTTTAGAGAATGTTCTGGAAATGTTTGTTATTTGGTTCCTAAAACGTTCTTAAAGAACCATAAATCGCTCAGAATTTCTAATACTTTTTTTTCCCTAAATCATTTCCAGCAACCCAGAAGGTTGTAGAACATGTTTTTCTGGTGTTCAAAGAATGTTCTGGTAATGTTTAAAGGGAGTGGTGGCTCAAATGGTTAAGGCGAGTTGTTAAGGCACCAGCCTGAGTTGTGGATCAGAGGACCACCGCCGGCCTGAGTTGTGGATCAGAGGACCACCGCCGGCCTGAGTTGTGGATCCGAGGACCACCGCCAGCCTGAGTTGTTGATCCGAGGACCACCGCCAGCCTGAGTTTGATCTGAGGGACCACCGCCAGCCTGATCTGAGGACCACCGCCAGCCTGAGTTGCCATGCCTGAGTTGTTGATGGACCACCGCCACTGATCTGAGTTGACCTGATCCGAGGACCACCGCCAGCCTGAGTTGCTGATCTAATGACCAGTAAGTCCTGGGTTCAAACCTCACCACCACCAGCCTGAGTTGTTGATCTGAGGACCACCGCCAGCCTGGGCTGTTGATCTAAGGACCTGGTTTCAAGCCTCACCACCACCAGCCTGAGTTGTTGATCTGAAGACCAGGGTTCCACCGCGTTAGTTTAACTACAGCAGCGTAGAGTGTGTAACCAGGTTCTATTTTTAAGTTCAGTTTTTTTTTTTGACAATGAATGGCACATGACGTATTACAGTCATATCATCCGGTCTGTGCAGATTTATGCGTTCAGGAGGCGTGGCTTTGGACAGCGATTTGCACATTCAGTGATATCAGGGCTACAGGGTTTTTTCCATTATTCCATGATGTCATACTGCCACCTTTAACACCGCCAGAACCTTGTATTAACGTGGAATAGTTTGAGGAATAATGTTATTTTTAAGCATCTCTGCATTGTACTAAGATGTTTTGGAGAATATTTTGAGGTCTTTACGGAAGCCTGCAGCAACCTAGGAGAGTTTGTCGGGAAAGTGGTGGCTCAGTAGTTAAGGCGTTGGACTAGCGTTGCTAATCGCGAGATAAATAAAAATTTATCTAATTTTTGAGGAATCATTTGTCTAATACTTTTACTACTAATGGTAATAAACCAAAAAACCCCGTAACTCTGGGGCCCCTGAGGTGCAGGTGCCCCTGCTCTGGATAAGGGTGTCTGTTTGAAACTTTCTGTTCTCATTTCTTTCACTCAGATGTCTTGGATCCGAGAAGGAGAACTAGGCCTTCTTGAAAGGTTCTCTGCCAACATCTTAAAGGTGACCTGATTTCCTGTTTTTTTTTTATTTTTCCTCTTAAATTCCACTTAGTTTAATCTCAAAAAACATCTAAACTATAGAAAAATTAGCTATAATAACATTTATCCTTTTTAATATAGAAGCAACATTAAAATAACCTCCACGATTCCCATTTATTTCTTCTCGACTGTGTATTTATTTATCCGCAGGCCGGACCGATGCCCAGACATGTGGCCTTCATCATGGATGGAAACAGACGTTATGCACGTAAGAGGCACGTGGAGAGGCAGGAGGGTCACACTCAGGGATTTGACAAGCTGGCGGAGGTGAGTTCCTCCAAATCATGCAGTTAAATACAACAACAGCAGCAACAACACACGACGGCACATCATGTCAGATCCAATTTACTGCCGAAGCTACCAGTTAATCAGAACTTTTACATTTACAGCATCGCTTTTATACAACTGAGCAATTAGGGGTTAAGGGCCTTGCTCAGGGGCCCAACAGTGGTGGCTTCGTGGTACTGGGAATCGAAACGCGGTCTTTCCGGTATCGGTTTAAAACCTTAACCACCAAGCCACCACTTTATAATTAATGTAATGTTAATTATAAAAATTCTTGGAATGTTAAGTAGTAATAATAATAATAATAATGATGATGATGAGGATGATGATAATAATAATACCAAGAAAAGTTACTGACATGTAGGATGAATAATATTCAGTCGTATTACATCCGCCATGTTAATAATGTCACATGACCTCTAACTTTACAGCAGCGTGAATTTAGAACTGAATAATGTTTAACTTGTGATAATAAACAGACGCAAGTGAGGTTTTAGTTGTTGTTTTTTTTTTTTTTTTAACTACTTAAATATGCTTTGAGCACGTGAAAAGTGGCACGTCGTTGCATTCCACCATATCGTCTCTTCCGCGGGTTCATGAGATAGTAAAGTGTACGTCGGATGTGTACTTTAGAATCCAGGCAGAAGTATCAGCTCATCTATTAGCTCTGTCTTCCCTCTGTTGAAGTATTAGCGCAGTGGTCAAGGTGTTTAACTGCTAATTGGAAGATCGGTGGGTTTCACTTCCCAGAACCAACAAGTTACCACCGCTGGGCCCCCGAGAAAGACCCCTTAACCCCCCAATTGCTCAGTTGTACAAAAGAGATGAATGTAAGTCGCTCTGGATAAGGACGTCTGCCAAATGCTGTAAATGTTAATGTTGTCAGGTAAAACACACCAGCTACAAAAACCAACAAATCTCCACATTTTTTTCTATATTTCTTTTGTCCTCTTTCCTCAGACGCTTCGCTGGTGTCTGAACCTGGGCATCCACGAGGTCACGGTCTACGCCTTCAGCATAGAGAACTTCAAACGCTCCAATGAGGAAGTGGACGGTTTGATGGAGCTGGCTAAAGAGAAGTTTCTCCGACTGCTAGACGAACAGTAAGTCTGGAAAAATGGACATGCTGTGTGATAAATTCCGGTGAACATATTAATCTTATGTGTGTGTTCTTTCTTTGTAAATAAATTCCAGAGCAAAGCTAGAAAAGCACGGTGTGTGTATTCGGGTTTTGGGGGACCTCACGCTTCTCCCTGAAGATCTCCAGCGGCTCATTTCCAAAGCTGTGGTTTCTACTAGAGGACACAACAAGTAAGGACACTGATGGACATAAGAGTCTTCTAAGATTGTCCGTTACTAATGTTTTTATTTAACAAAAGATTACTAACAGCGTCAGCTGGTGCTGATAAAATTTTGGCGGTCCACAAGCCGTCAGTAACGCTGGACTGCAAAGAGACGGCGGTGATTAGGTATCATTAATGCTAGCTAAAATACTACAAAATGGCTGAGGTCTGTAAAAAAAATTAAGAAATGTAGCATAAATCAGTGAATTAAGGTTTGGTTTATTTTCAGTAATAAAATAATCAAGATAATCATTCAAATATTTCAGCCATTTATATCAATCGGATTCAGAGATGAAGACTGTAATACTGATGTTGTCCACTAGAGGGAACAATAAGAGGCATGGCTTACTCTGCCAGGGTCCAATCACATGAAGCCAAAAATATAAAAACAATATTGATTCGCTAACAACAAAAGTGGGCGGGTGAGAGGAATTTGAAACAAGCCAATCAGAGCTCACGCTCAAATCATATTCTTTTTAAAAGTTTGTCCATCAATCTGTGCACACAAGAAAAAGGCAGTTTTGTGTTATAACTACAATTTATATTTAGTTTTTGAATAAATAATAATATGACTTCTATGCTTTTTGTTATTATTTTATATATATATTTTATATATTTTTATTATTTATATATATATATATATATATTATATATATATATATATATATATATATATAATATATATATATAAAAAAATTCAGACATGTACATTTTAACTTTAGAACATGTCCTCTTGCTGCATTTTAAACTCTATGTATTATTAATAATTGTATCATAAATTAATAAGGCAAGTGGTGGCACATGGTTAAGGTGTTGGACTACCAACCTGAAGATTGTGGGTTCGATTCCCAATTCTCATCCTCCAATTACATAAATAACATAATAGACGTTCTTTTCTGTCTGCTGAAGTTAATGTATGTTACTGTGGCAGCCATTTTGAACAAATATATATTTTTTTAAATTCTGTAAAATTATTTTTGTCATTTCACTCCGGACGTCCCGTCACCCGAAATTTTGATTTGATTTTAAAAAAAATCTATTTTTAAACCTAAACAACTTTTAGAAAAGAGTTTTAAGATGGACCTTTTTTTCCATAATCCTCATTAGCCTGTGGGGTAAAAACTACTAAAACAACCGCTGGTCCTCAGACTGAACCCGTCAGTATGCGGGAACTGTAATGCAAAATAAAATGCAATTTTCATTTATGATTAAATAATTCTTTTTTTTCTTTTTTTTTTTGTTCTTTATAGGTGTTTTTTAAACGTTTGCTTTGCGTATACCTCAAGACACGAAATCGCAAACGCAGTCAGGGAGATGGCTTGGGGAACCGAGCAGGGCCTCCTAAAGTCCAGGTAATTTTTTTTTTTTTCCTGTACATAATAAACCTTTTTGACATAAATAAAACGTAAAAACGAGTTCTATATCATAAATGTTTATAGCTTAATTTAGTGTTATAGCTGAATAGTTACAGTATAAAGGTCTTTAAACACCTTAAACATCTTCTGAATCGAGGTAAAGCTCGGTCAGATCGCGAGGAAGGAAGGTAGGAAGGTGACGTCATGGCACAGGGCGCATGCTGCGCTAACTCGCAACAGTTTTATCTGAGACTTGCGCCTAGCAACCCGACTGCTGTAACTCTTTAAACGTAAGATAAGACGGAGGAATGCAATTTTAGTTACTGTGCATGGAAAAAAAACGGCGCGTGAACAGTTGAAACTTTCTTTCACACACTTTCACCGTCTAATGCACGTATTTGATTCATATCCGATTTAGTACCACATAGAAATGAGGCCTGAATCTGATCTAAAAATATCAGAATTCCTGTTTTTTTTTTTTTTTTCCTGCTTTCATGATCGTCGGTCACATCCCATCTGAGGGAAAAATGGAATCGGGTCACTTGATACCTGCGGTGTAAAAGCGGCCTTTCACTCTGGCTAACTGGTAGTACCACACAAAGAGTTTTTAATTTAGATACTTTAGAACGTTGAATTTTTTTATGCGCTTCACTCGTTTGTTACCTGGTTCTTTCGTTCAGACTCGATTTATGTTGATTTACAAAGAAGTCGGTTGATATTATTGTGTTCAAAGCAATAAATCGATATCGGTACTGAATATCGGTTATCAGTAACATGGTCTTGGTTCAGAAAAATCCACATCGGTCGATCTTTATTTGGTCCTAAAACAGTTATTACGATATAAAAGTAATATTTGTGCAGGTATGACACTTTGCTTCATCCTCCTGTCCTGTCTTTCTGCCAGTGACGTATCCGAAGCGCTGTTGAGTCAGTGCCTGTACACCAGCAGCTCTCCCGACCCCGACCTTCTCATTCGCACATCTGGAGAGGTGCGCCTCAGCGACTTCCTGCTCTGGCAGGTACGTACGGAAGCCCACAGCGTCCAAACTGATCAAACCATTTAGTGCAGAAACAGCTTCACTTCCTCTTTCCTAACATTAGCCCCGCCCACTTTACTCCCATCAATTTCTGCACATTTACATTTCTAGTATTTAGCCGACGCCCTTATGCAGAGCGACATTTATTTATTTAGGTTGAAGGTTAATGGTGGCTTGGTGGTGCTGGGAATTGAACCTATAATCTTCTGATAAGCAGTCAAACACCTTAACCACCAAGATACTACTTCTGTAATGTTAGTAGGACCAACGTTTACCACCCAATTTATCATCCCTACCTTATAAATATTCTTTTTTTAACCCGTGACCCAGACAATTAATTTATACTGGCGCTAAAATTAGCAGATTATGTTGCTTAAGATGTAAAAAAAAAAAAAATTGCGTCTGGGTTGTAAAGTATGACGCGACCCTACATTTATAACATAGTAATAACATAGTCGTACCAGGTAGCCATCAGCGAGAGCTGCGAAGGTACACTAACCGTCGAGGAAGTAAAGTGAATGGCGTAGGAGACACCACAGCTGTACTGAAATTTTATGCAAATGAGAATCAAAGCGATTCAGTGACTGCCAATGAGCGTTAAGATGGTAGGGCTTTGTTTTGTTTGGTTTTTTTTCAGCCACTCTTTTAGAAATAAATAAATAAATAACCGTGGTCTAGTGATTTATTGGGGGGGGGGGGGGGTAATAAGGTGAGAGGTGATTTTAGGAATTATGTTAAATAAAAATACTTTTTTTTTATTTCTGTATTATACCTTCGTAGTTTCGTCATAAAAAAAATTTGCTATTATAATATTGGAAACATCTAGAAAGTCTTTGCACCAGATCTGGACATGTGACTACGATAGTATTAGTAAGATCAGATACTAATGTTGAGGTAAAGAGGTCTGGGGTAAAATTGGTGTTTCACATCATCCCAAATTTGTAAAGGGGATGAGTCGGAATCCGGACATCAAAGATCCTCCACTCCATCCAGAACACATGGTTTATAGTCATGCTGGAACACCGTTTGTAGTTCCACTAAAGGAAAAATTTTAATACTTGATCACACATGACGTTCTGTAAAATTGTTTTGTGGCATTGTTTGGGAGGAGTTTCTTATGGCTGTGATGGATAGGTGTCCACATATCTTTAGGTTCATGGTTTTCACTTTTTTTTTTTCTTTTCTTCTTCTTTACCCACAGACGTCCCACTCTTGCGTAGTCTTCCAGTCCGTCCTCTGCTCCAGCCAGAATACTCGTTTTTGGAACCTCTGCGAGGCGGTTTTACAGTACCAGCTGAATCATCGATCTATCCAGGGTAAAACAACATCCTGGAACTTCAAAGAACTGTAAATTCTAAAATTCCACTACACTATAACATTAGAGAAATAATTAAAAAGATGTGTCTTTCTGGTCAATTCAAGCGTTTGTTTTTTTTCTGATCGGATAGATATCTGATTTGTCCCTAAACCCTTCCTGCTCCAGGGGGGCTGTATCATAGCTGACCCTGCACTCTGACCCCAACTTTCTAAGACGACATGTGTGTTTATGTATAACCCCATATGTTTTTTTTTTCATGACATCATACTTAACTTTTGCTAAGTTATCACAAGAACGGACAGTTTTGCGATATGGCGACCCGAAATCAATTCCGGCTCGGGTCCTTTCCGGTCCCACCCCCTTTTCTCTCTCTCTTTCATTTTATCTCTTTCTGTTCTATCAATAAAGGCAAAATGTCAAAAGAAATTTTTTTTAGATAATAACAATCTTAACAGTAGTAGTCGCTGCAGTAACGCATCTACCAGCGCCACCATTTTTCGTCTAAGAAGTTTTTTGCACCGATGACGTAGCAATGACATCTGACGCAGATGGGCGACCTGCCCTAAACTGTTCCAATTCTGCACATGTTCCCTTGCCCACTCATCAACTAATGTGTGCACTTCCAAACTAGCACACTTTGTGGAAGATTTTGGGTAGGTTGTTGTAGTGTGAGTACTGGGACAGGGTCCTAATTTTGGTACACAGTGTTGGTCTGTCGGTTCTTTACACAATTTGATATCGTTCCATTTCCTAGGCCACTCCTCCCAACATCATGTAGTTGATTTGATGCTTAATATAAAACTTCTGAATGTCGGCCATGTTGTTTGAAGTTAATACATAACAAATACACATTTTCTCTTTTCTGGCACCAAAATGGTGGAACGAACTTCCTATTAATGTCCTTTTTTTAAAAATACCTGCATTGGACATTCGACAAGTATCTATGCAGATCTTCGATTTGTAATCTAATCTAAGCATCGAGCTGTTCAATGATGTAACTCAAAGCACTTTTTGCCCATCGCTCAGGACAAGAACGTCTGCGAAATGCTGTAAATGTAAATCTTATGCTAATTTTTCCCTACAGAAAGCACGAGAGCTGCACCGAGAAGCCGAAGCGGCGCAGCAACTGGAAGCCGACCGTTCGTGTGTGACTGAACTTCTCCAGCAGGGTGGAAACGGCAAACCGGTGGACGCCCGCTCTCGTCACACGGTGCTGCTGAGCTACACGGCCAGCCGAGAGGAAAGAGTGAGCCGCTTCCTGGACGCCCTTCAGCAGAAAAGAGACGCTTACTTCCTGGATATGAGCGGCTTAACCGCTGTCGCTTAAGTTTCTGTTGTTCGAAGTCCCAAAGCGCTGTAACTGCTTCCAACACCACTGAATGTAGCTTGCTGAATACGTTTAACCGGATTGGTCAGATCACGGAAGCGCTGCGTGGGGCTGTGGTGCTGGATACAAAATGGCTGCCTGTGGATGTGGTCGTAAAAACCACGAGCATGAAGATATTTTGATATTTGCTTATTTGTATATAAGGTTCCGACGCTGAAGAGGGTGTACCCCGTTTTATGGGGACTCGAGCCATTTAATGCTGTCATAAACATGGATAAATCTTTGAGGTGTGTGTGTGTGTTACTTAATCTGTGGCACAAAAAGGTCTTTCTTATACTATGTCTTTAAATCACACCAGAAAATACTCATTATACTAGATTATTTTTAACTAACCGTGCAGTATATTTAAGATGATGTTAAAGTCAGGGCTTCGTGCAGGACACTCAACTTTTTCAGTCCAATCATAACACAGGGGTATTGTCATGCTGGAACAGTGTTTGAGTCTCTTAGAATGATGTAATTATTACTAGACATTCTAGACGACTGTGTGCTTCTAAATTTGTAGCAACAGTTTGATGAATCTCATATCGATCTGATGGTCTGTAGTTTCCACAAACTTTTGACAATATGGTGTAGTTATGAGTCCAACACAGCTTAATGGTTGTCCTGGTTGGGATGAATGATTTGCTACCTCCCAACTGACACAGCTGTCTGATTTGTCTCTTAACTTTCTCAGATTGGATATGCGTTCATGTATAACCCCATATGTTTTTTAAGGGTGTAGTAAAATGTAGCGGGACATGACATCATACCTAACTTTTGCTAAGTTATCACAAAAACGGACAGTTACGATCCGGCTCGGGTCCTTCTCGTCCCCACCCCCTTTCATTTTATCTCTTTCTGTTCTATCAATAAAGGCAAAATGTCAAAAGAAATTTTTTTAGATAATAACAATCTTAACAGTAGTAGTCGCTGCAGTAACGCATCTACCAGCGCCGCCATTTTTCGTCTAAGAAGTTTTGCACCGATGACATAGCAATGACATCTGACGCAGATGGGCGACCTGCCCTAAACTGTTCCAATTCTGCACATGTTCCCTTGCCCACTCATCAACTAATGTGTGCACTTCCAAACAAGCACACTTTGTGGAAGATTTTAGGGTGTAGTGTGAGTACTGGGACAGGGTCCTAATTTGGTACACAGTGTTGGTTTGTCGGTTCTTCACACAATTTGATGTCGTTCCATTTCCTAGGCCACTCCTCCCAACATCATGTAGATGATTTGTTGCTTAGATTTCTGAATGTCGGCCATGTCGATAATCTAATCTAAGCATCGAGTTCGATGTTCAATGATGTAACTCAAAACACTTATACGAGATTATGTACAGTATATGATACAGTACTTTCCTACTAATGTGCATCAGACAGATTCGTATTATCTTTCGCAGAAACGTGATGGAGGAGATCGAGCTATAGCAAGTGGAAATTGCCGAATGACAATATTGACAAAAAAGATAGCATAACCAAAGCCTTTCTTTCTGATTAGATATAAGCAGATATTGCAGGATATTCCCAGGATGTGATTTGCCAATCCCGACTGTAATAACATGATTATTACAGCTCTATTAACACCTCTAAATACTAAAATTTAAAGAAAAAAAACACACACACACACAATTGTGATTACGTTACCTAAAAACATTTTTATTTCACTTCCATGATCTTATTTTAACAGTATGGTCTACGAGGTTGTCTTTTACATTTCCAAATTATAAGTTGCGATTTGAGACACGGCTTTAGACCAGGTTCACTGGACACCAGGGTTCCACCATTAGCGAAACTTTTGCTGGGTGATTCCCTAAGCAAACCAGTGCTGCCACATTGCCAGTGCTCGAGATTACTGTGACCATGTGTGTTAAAGCAAACATCTAACTAAATAGAAGTGGTGGCTCATGGTTAAGGTGCCTGAGTTGTTGATCGAAAGACCGGGGTTCAATCCCCACCACCGCCAACCTGAGTTGTTGATTGAAAGACCGCCATCCAACCCCTGTTGAGTCCCTTAACCTTTTCTGCTCCAGGGGCGCTGTATCATAGCTGACCCTGCGCTCTGACCCCCAACTTTCAATAATGGGATATGCGAAGAAACAAATTCCACTGTGTTGTAAAAGGTACGTGACAAAATAAAGTCAATTTCATTTTTTTTTTTTTTTTTTTTTTTTTTAATATGTAGTGTCTGATCTCTGTTGCCCCTGAACGAACACACATCCCCAACCATCTGATGGGGCCAAAAAAAAAAAAATCTGATTATATAACATAAATCTGGCACTAAAATATTCTAAATTCACACGTAATTCTGACTACAAGGTGTCCGAATACTTTTGAACGAAAAGAGTATTTCTATTTGTGTCAAACAAGACAGAAACAGCGACACGAAGCCCCGCCCACCGAAAACATCCTTCCTGCTTTATTTTCTTTGCGCATGTCTCTTTAAAACCTAAACGCTGCCCAGCACACGTGACCAGGTCCGCAGCCAATAGCTAAGTCCGAATCGTAAAATCTGGTTTAAACCGGTTTGCTATCTTAATATTTCAATATAAAAAACTAAATAAACATACACAGCCGTTATTGTATTTAGCGCACTGTAAAGAGAGCACGACGGTGTCCCGCGGCTGAACCTTTACCTCTACAAAAAACACCCGAATTTTCCTGATTTTTTCCTGCTTTTATAGAAGCCAGGATGCCTAAAAGAAAGGTAAGACCTTTTCCACGACGGCAGCTGCATATTAAAATAATAATAATTAAAAAAAGAAAAAGAAATAATATTTTTTAGGAATAACTTTAACGGCGAGATCTAATTTAGCTGTTAGCTTTAAAATCCTTTACAGACGATGTTCTGCACACTTCAGGCGTGGAGGAGAAAAAGAAAGAAGGAAAAAATAACACACACACAACATTATGGCGATTTTTTTGGGTGCTTTTAATAATTTAAAGATTAAAAAATGATTATAAATAAACGGCTGTACTGTGATAGGAATGTTTTAAGGTGGATAAATATGTATTTATATTTTAAGTTATGGCGTTTGAAGAAATGCTTTGTGGTATTTAAGCTTCTTTCCATGAAAAGGAGGTAACGTCAACTGTCAAGGTGTTCATTTAGCGAACAGGGTTTAAAAGACAAATTACATCATTTCTTAATAGATTAGCATAAAAATAAATGATTTAATCCGCGTTTAACATTTAATTATGAGGTTTTTTTTAAAGCTAAGTACTGCTAAAACACTGATTATTGCAATGTGGTTTGTGCAACTTTTTTTCCAAGGGAATTTTTTTTTTTTTTTTTTTTATGTCCGACGAATTTTTACCAAAAAAGTTATTAGAAAATATGCTAATAAAATAAAATAAATAAATAATATAAAAACCTCCTTAATTAATGCATTCTTAAATAAAATATCTGTATATAATTAAAAATAGCTCGGTAGATCAGTGTAGCTCGTATCTTTGTGTGTATAAAAGGAAATATTCCCGCCAAATTACGACCGTTGTAAATGTACAGATTTAAATTTTAAACGTCACGCGGAAGATTTTTCTTTCTTTCTGTGTGTGTGTGTGTGTGTGTGTTAAGTTTTATTAGGCGCGCGCGCAGACACAACAGGGCTCGTTTTTGAAAGGAAGCGTCGCGCGCCCTCCCTCAGATTTGAATTTGAATAAGCGCGGGAAAACAGTGCAGGCGGAAAAAAAAGGGGGGGAAAAAAACCACAAAATGGTGGAACAGCTCGAAGAAATGAAGCTGTAAATTGTGTATTATTGTTATTCATATTTTTTTTCCCATAAAATAGTTTTAAATTATTTTTATATTTTATTTTTCTATTTGGTTTAATGGTTGTATTTGCTGATTTATAATTGTTTTTGTGTTTTTTCCCTCTTTGCTTTGTAGGCTGACGGAGAAAAGGCTACCAAAGCCAAGGAAGAGGTTTGTATTTTGTAAAATATTTATGACGTGATATCAAAGATAAAGATGTTTTTATTTACTTTATATCTTTATTAGAATTTCACATATTTGAGTCCCTTAAAAAAAAGTATAAAGAAATGTATGTGGTTATTACTATGTAATAAGTAAGTAATAACAAAGTGACTGTTTAAATTTATTCTTTGTATTCATTCTTTTGCAGCCCACCAGACGCTCCGCAAGGCTCTCCGCTGTATGTCACCGGATTTCTTTTCTTTCTTACTTTTTAATTTACTTTATATCCTAAGTGTGATTTGAATTTTTTTTTTTCCGTGCAGTTTGTTTGTTTGTTCATTTGTCGCTTTGTTATTATTTGTAGAAACCCGCTCCTCCTAAGCCGGCCCCCAAGCCGAAGAAAGCTGCCCCCAAGGTTAGACATAAGAATAACAAACCTCAATTGTGTGTGTGTGTACGTGTGTGTGTGTGGGGGGGGTGATTTCATGACAGGGGGGAAAAAAACCCCTCCATGTCGCAAATTACACTTGATCAGTGCTAATTGTTTTGTTGGAGGAAAATTAGTAATAGTATATATATATATTCTCTTAAATAGCAGAAAGCAGCCAAAGGAAAGAAGGGCGCGAATCCTGCTGAGAATGGAGACACCAAGGCAGAGCAGGTAAATGATAGGGGCTTCCCCTAATAAACACAGCTGATTATTGTGCAAATTTACACTCCGAGGATAGAAAGTGCTTTTCTTTTGAATCAACGTTTCGAGACGCCAAAAATGGCAGGGTCGCTCGAGTGATTTGGCATGCAAATGAAGCTTTACGTCCAAGAGCCGTGTAGGTTTTGTTTACGGCTTGAGCTTTATGACCGTCCCGACCTGTAATCCCCGTCCCTTTCTCTCTCTTTCAGGCGCAAAAAGCCGACGCCGCAGCAGACGCCAAATGAAATGCCAAGCAATTGTCGAATGCTTCTGTGTACTTGGTGACTGTACAGTTTTAAATAACTATTTTTTACCAAGTTTTATATTAAGAATATCGTTTATAGTTTGTTGTTTGCCTTCATGTCCATTTTTAATGAAGCCGCCCACACCCTTGCTAAAACGTTTTTTGGTGTTTTTTTTTGTTTGTTTGTTTTTTTTCCACCCCCCTTTTTGCTTAAATTGGTTTTTTTTTTTTTTTTTTTTTTTTTTCTCCAGGATTTTTTTTGGGGTTTTTTTTTTTTAATTATATCGTAGACACCAAACATTCTCATAAGGCAGCTATAGTGTGTTTTAAACTGTTCTCGTGTGCTTACAGAAATACTGTATTTTAATTCTCGCATTGTGTACTTGTTAACGCAGTTTAGACGAAACATTCACTAAATTTCGAACAGAAGGTCAACATGGATAAATTCGTATTATGAAGTCTCCAAACTGTTTAAAAAAAAAAAAATGTTGTTTTTATTCTAAGTTATATACTCCAATATCGAAAAGCAGATTTGTGGCTCCTAAAATCACTTGTTCTAAATGGTTTTGATTAAAATAAAGATTTCGAAAAAAAAAAAAAAAAAACACAAACAAACCTATGCATGCTTTGCCTTCTTTTTATATGATTTCAGTTTTATTAGTAGACATTATCTGTTTATCACTATAATCATTCTGTTATTAGTTCTAAGGTATTAATGTGTACTGATTTTGGGGGGTATTAGTACCATTTGCCAAGTTAATAAAGTGGTAATAGTGGTTAAGGTGTTGGAATGCCGATTGGTAGGTCGTGGGCGCCACTGATGGGCCCCTGATTAAGGCCCTCAACTGCTCACGTGGATTAAAAAAAACTATAAACGTGTAGCGCTCTGAATAACGGTGTCCGGTTTGCTTTGGAAAGACGAGGACTGAAAGTCAGTCGTAGCAAGACAGAGTACGTGTGTTTGAATGAAAGGGAGGGACGTGGGACAGCGAGATTACAGGGTGAAGAGGTAAAGAAGGTACAAGAGTTTAAGTACTTGAGGGTCGACAGTCCAGAGCGATGAAGAGTGTGTAAAAGAGGTAGAAAAGCGAGTACAGGCAGGTTGGAATGGGTGGAGAAACGTGTCAGGAGTGATGTGTGACAGGAGAATATCAGCTAGAATCAAGGGGAAGGTGTACAAGACAGTGATAAGACCAGCTATGATGTAGAGTTTAGAGACAGTGGTGAGAGCAGCTATGATGTATGGTTTAGAGACAGTGGTGAGACCAGCTATGATGTAGAGTTTAGAGACAGTGGTGAGACCAGCTATGATGTATGGTTTAGAGACAGTGGTGAGACCAGCTATGATGTATGGTTTAGAGACAGTGGTGAGACCAGCTATGATGTATGGTTTAGAGACAGTGGTGAGACCAGCTATGATGTATGGTTTAGAGACAGTGGTGAGACCAGCTATGATGTATGGTTTAGAGACAGTGGTGAGACCAGCTATGATGTATGGTTTAGAGACAGTGGTGAGACCAGCTATGATGTATGGTTTAGAGAACAGGATGATGTATGGTTTAGAGACAGTGGTGAGACCAGCTAGATGATGTATGGTTTTGAGAGACAGTTGGTGAGACCAGCTATGATGTATGGTTTTGAGACAGTGGCGCGATGAGGTAGCAGAGCTGAAGATGTTGAGGTTTTCTTCGAGAGTGACGATGTTGGACAGGATTAGAAACAAGTTCATCAGAGGGACGGCTCGTGTTAGATGTTTTGGCGAGAAAGTCATGGAAGTCCGATTGAGGTGGTATAGCGAATTTATTGGTAGGAGGATGTTAGAAATGAAGCTACCAGGCAGAAGGCAAAGAGGAGGTATATGAATGCAATAAATGAGGACATGAGGTTAGTGTGTGTGAGTGAAGAGGATGTAGAGAATAGGGTTGGGTGGAGACAGATGATTCGCTGTGGCGACCCCTAAAAAGGGTACAGAATACGCCTTTCTACCACACCCATGCTGCACCTAACATACTATTACAATAGTGCTAGTACTGTTACTACTACTACAATAGGGGCCCCTAAAAGTGCATGGGCCCTTAGAATAGTCCACCACTTCTCACTAATGTTCCATTCCTTTCTTTCTTACTCTCTTCTGACACCCTTATTCAGAGCGACTTACATTTGTTTCTTTTTGTTATTTATTTGTTTATCCAACCGAGCAGTTGAGGGCCTTGCTCAGGGGCCCAGCAGTGGCAGCTTGGTGAGGCTGGAAATTCAGCAGTCCAACACCTTAACCACTGCGCCGCCACTTCTCAGTAATGTTTTAATACAATTCTGTCCAGAATATCAGATCTTATTTATCACTGTTATAGATTTTTATGTTTAGACCTCAGTGTTCAGTGTTGAATTCTGTGCTAATGATGTCTAAATTGACGTAAAAGTTGACAGATTGGACAATAATCTGTTTTATCAGTGTATAAAGATAAAGACTTGAAAGAAATGTACACAAGCGTTACTATCAACATTGTATTGTGTAACGTAGGAAGTAGGGCTGAACCGATACCAATGTTAAAGACCGATCACGAGTAGCGATATTTTTTTTCCTGGTATTCGCCGATATCGATACTTATATCAGTGGTAATTTTATTTATTTTATTTTTTTTGTTAGGGATGCGCGATTATTTGTATGGCTTTCAGGTTACTCCTACCATTTTCCTCTCATCTTGCAAGGGTTTGCTACAGGGTCAGTTGCTAAGTGCTAACGTTACTGCTTCTGGCTAATTTTCAGTGTATCGCTTGATATTTTCGCGTAGCAAACGTCGCAGTCTGCAGTGTGTATGTTACCATTAATATTGAAATATTTTCATATCGTTGAGTCCGAAACCGCTGCTGCCGGAGTCTTTGCACTGAAATTTCTGTCAGTGACATCACACAAGGTATCATTTTTTGGGTATAAGAGTGTTTTTTTGTTTTGTTTCTTTAGTACGAGTGCGTGATCTCAGTATCAGTGCATCACTAATTGGAAGTCCAGAGTTTATTCCCGAAATCACAGCCACTCTACAGTATGTAAGTTGTTGATGATAGACTTTTTCTCTAGAACTTCTTTCGGTCTGAAAAGCAGAACAGGAAGTCTGTTAGAAGCAGTCCTGCTTCCAGTATTGGAATTATTTTTATTTATGTAAAACGTATGCTGTGATTCATCAAGCTGTTTTTTCCAGTTCATTTTAAAGCATGAAAAAAAAAGTCCCCGGTTCTTACAGTTCTACCATTTACATCTCTACCATGTCCCTATCCTTATCCAGAGCGACTTCCATTTATACAACTAAGCAATTAGGGGTTAAGGGCCTTGCTCGGGGGCCCAGCAGTGATAACCTGGTAGCACTTGGTTGGAATCGAACCCAGAACTTCCAATTACCAGGTCAACACCTCAACCACTAGACTACCACTTCCCCAATTGTTATTATTTTGGAGTGTCTTTTCCACCAGTTTCTGTACATTTACATATCCAGAGAGACTTACATTCATCTCTTTTATACATTTTGAGCAATTAGGGGTTGAGGGGCCTTACTCAGGGGCCCAAGCTTGGTGCTGCTGGGAATCGAACCCTGATCTTCCAATTAGCAGTCCAACACCTTAACCACTGTGCTACCACTTCCTCTCCCTTATGGTTCTTTGATGTATTTCGAGACTGAACCACTAGAGGACAGGATAACATTAACTTATACACATATACATAAAATAATTCTAATTGCAGACGAAGTGTCTCCAATTCAGACTAAACACTTTTTTGGAGTATTTTTTTAACCTAACTGACGATCAGGAGACTGGAACTGAAGCTAAAACCTCCGAACTACCACAACCGTCCTAAAGGCCAACCTGCAGAAAGGGTTCAATTATAGCATTTAAATTGCTTCTTTCAGTCGATGTTATTTAACTTGCGATTGATCCAATATCAGGATTTGTTTTTAATTCTTTCGATAATCACAAAGAGGAAAATCGGGTTTAATTATAAATTTAAAGGTTTTAAACGAATCGGGTTTTATTTAATAATAAAATTGTAGAATTTTTTGGTTTACATTTATTTATTTATTTCCAACATAATATATTTAGCTGTGTTTTTCTGGGTTTTTTTTAGTTGTGCTAGCTTTTCTTTTCTTTCTGTCTTTCCAACAAAGTATATTTAATTGTGTCTATCTTTTTCCTTCCCTCCTTCCTGTCTTCCTTTCTTCTTTTCTCCCTCCCTCCCTCCCTCCCTCTCAAAGTGTATTTAGTGTTTTTTGAAAAAAAAAAAAAATCATTAAAATGTTTTTTGTGTTTATCTTCTTTCTTTCTTTCTTTCTTACCAACAAAATGTATTTAGTTGTGCTTTTTGAACAATACACATTTAGTTGTGTGTCTAGCTTTCCATTTCTTTCTCTCTCTCTGTGTTTCTCTCTCTTTCTTTCTTTTTATTTTTCTTCAGAATGAAAATATGTTGCAGCTCATTGGTTTTTTTTCCACCCATTGTCTATACCCACCTATTTCTTATCAGGGTCACAGGGACCTGCTGGAGTTTATCCCAGCTGTCATTGGGTGAAAGGCAGGGGTCGCCCTGGACACATCACCAGTCCATCACAGGGCCACATATAGACAAACTAACACACACTTGCACTTACTACTATGGGTAATTTAGAGTCACCAATCTATCTAACATACATGGTTTTTGGTCTGTGGGAGGAAACCAGAGAACCTGAAGAACCCGGAGAACATGCAAACCCCAGACAGTAAGACCCCTGCAGGGGATACGAACCTAAAACCTTCAGAAAGTCACCATGCTGCCCTTTTTTTTTCTTTCCACCAAACCATATTCAGTTGTCTGTTTTTTGACGTGTTATAAATAAATGAGATCTTTAAGCGGCAGAAAAACTTAACATTCACATTATTTTTTTTTTCTTATCAAAACTGATCATTAATTATGCGCGTTTTTTTAAACTCCGCCTACTGACCTATAGGCTGTAATGGCGGTTTCTTATTTAATCACAGGGAGAAAAGCGCGTGCCTTCAGCGTTTGCACACACACACACACACACTTACACACACTTACACTTCTCAGAAAGCGTTGACTTTTCCAGGTAAGATGCAAACCCACCTTTTGCTTTTGTGTTTTAGGACCCGGTTAAAAGGTCATGATACTAATAATAGCACTCATTCATTCATACCGTTAAATCGACGAGCTCGCGCTTTGCCTGGTTTTTAGGTTGCGGTTTTCTCCAAACTTGCAAGAATTTTTTTTCATGCATATCAACCGCTTTGTTACTAATCACAGTGTCGCAAACATGTTTTTGAATGTTAGCTTTTTTCGTGCATTTTTACGCTATCTGCATTTTACGATGTGCGCGTGCGGTTTTTTCTATGTTGCGAAGTTTTTAATGGATCAATTAATATTTTTTTTTTTTTGCTTGCCAACATCCATAAAAAAGAGCTAAAATTAAGATCTGTGGTAAAATAGCGTAAAATTCGAAGCTATTTCTGTTAAAATAAAATGCAAAAAATGGGATTGATTGTTTTATAGTTGCGGTTAATTTAAAAAACACAAATTTAACACAAAAAGATTTTTGGTAAAGTATATTATTTTTTAAAATGCCGAAACTAAATAAAAGCCTGCATATGTGTGTGTGTGTGTGTGTGTGTAATGTATGTAATATATATATATATTATATATTATATATATATATTATATATATATATATATATCTATATATATATATATATATATATCTATTATATATATATATGTATATATCTATATATATATTATATATATATATATATATATATATATATATATATATATATATATATATATATATATATATGATATATGTATATATATATATATATATATATATATATATATATATATATTGTGTATATATATATATATATATATATATATGTATGTATGTAAATATGTATGTATATATAATAATATATATATATATATATAGTATATATATATATATATATTGTATGTATGTTGTTATATGTGTATATATATAATATATATATAATGTATGTATGTATGTGTGTGTAGTTATATATGATATATAATATATGTGTGGGTGTGTGTATGTATGTTTATATGTTTTAAATCTTTTTTTTTTTTTTTTTTTAATATATAAAATGTTTTTAAATGCATTGTTAAAAAAATATATTTTAATCAACTAATCATAACCATCTGGTTTGTTTCCAAATACCACCAAGCTTCCACTGCTGGGCCCCCGGGCAAGGCCCTTAATATTAGCTCAGTTGTATAAAAGACAGTAAGTCGCCCTGGGTAAGGGCGTCTGCCAAATGCTTTAATTGTAATTTGATTAATCTAATCAGACGTGCATTAAATGTGTTTAACAAACTTGGACTATTAGCACTAAAGTGAAGGTTGTGTGTGTGTCTGTTTGTGTGTCTGTTGTGTGTGTGGTGTGTGTGTGTGTGTGTGTGTGTGTGTGTGGTCATCTGCATATCAATAGCAAGTTGTTGTGTTTGCACTTTTGTTCACCTTCCAGCCAGTCTGACCTAAAGTGATTTGGTTGGTTTCCTAACCAGTTTTCTAACACACGTGATCACTTCCTGTAGGGTATGTAAGTTCTCTAGGGCAACATTGAAGCTGCCTTTCTGTCACAAGGAGTTAGATATGATGTTTTTATTTAATTGGTAGCCGCATCCTACTCTCACTGTATGCAAAGTATTCATACCCCTTAAACTTTTTTGCATTTTGTCAACCACAAACTTGTAATAGACCAACACAAAAAGTATCACACATAATTGTAAAGTGCAACGAAAATGATAGGCGGTGTAAGGGTGGTTTGGTTCAAGCTGTAGTATTGGTGAAGAACACAATGGCGAGAAAAAGAGACCGAGAACTAGTTACAATCCACTTTTATCCCTTTCCTGACCATGTGACTAAGAACCAAATGTGAGACATTCAAACTGACCAATCAGCAATTTACGGCTTCACCCACTCTAAAACGAGTGACCCTTAGCAGACCCCCCCAATGTATACACATGTTGTCCTAAAGGCATTGATCGCTATTCAGGAATAGCAAATGGCCCTTTTAAATACCCATCGCATGTTTGGGGCAGTTTGGGTAACATTTATCCTGCGTCAGGAAAGCAGCCCCTACAATGGTTCTCAAAATTTTAGGCAAATAATCTGAAAAGTGCTGTTAAATCAGAAGACGAAGAGTTTCCTGGTTGACAGGAAGACGATAAAGGGTTAAACACCCCCCTGTGCCCAGGGTTTTCCCTTCCTGCCTTGTTGTGGCTGCTGCCACAGAGAGCCTGATTCATTCCGACAACTGGCAGCGTATTCGACCGTGTTGTGAGAAGGTGTGTCGGAGAGTGTGTGTGTGTGTGCGCGCGAGACTGTCCTGTGTTCTGATTGGCTGAAATGAGGTTTTATAAGGGAGTTGGAGCTCTGAAGTTTCCACAGTTCCTCGGGTTGTAGTTTCGATTGGTTTTTCCATGGGACTCGGTTAAATCGGTTAGTTTTTTGGATGTTTGTTCGAACCCTGGAGGAACCGTTTATCATTTTATTGGATCACTTCACCTTCTGTTTCGGGGTGAGAGGGGGTTGCAATCAGGTTGGTCAGATCCCAGACATGTAGATGCAGATGATGTAGATTTGTACCTTTTTCCTGTACCTCCTGTACACTTTTCTTATATCCAGGTTTATTGTAAACATCTTAGAGATTCAAGAACAGTTTATCAACTTGCTTTTCTATCTTTTTCTCCCTCTTCCTGTCCACCAAGTCCCCAAAAACCCCAAAACCAGCAAACACAATTGGATTCTTTGCTAGATTTCCAGTTAAATCTAGGCATCATTATCAATAATGCATGACGTAGCCATGCCTCTGTGTGTGTTTTACTCCTCGGTGCTTCCATCACTGCATGAATAGAACTACTTATATTTATTGCATGTTGGTTAAGGACCTTTTTAGTTAGTGTCCAAACCAAGACCACATGTAGGTCAGAGACGGAGACCTGCAGCACATAAAGCCGCCTCTGTTCCAATCCCTGTTTGGAATCGGCTTGATTTTAGTTTGATTCGACACTTTCGCCCGAGGCTAGAGACAGCCAGCATTACAATCTGCGACAAGAGTCGAGGGGTAAAAACCTCAAATCTTCATCGCGAGACTCGGCTGCCGGTAGAACGATGTTTTTGTTTTCCGAAATCTTGGTAGATATTTCATTTTTCTACTGTTTTTCCTGTCCACAGGTCCATTCGAGCTTCGTTCTGTCTAAAACCAACAGACATGATTATCAGACTGGGCCGTCTGACTCCTGGATACTTCCGTCTCCTGCAGGTGTGCATTTTGAGTATTTTTAAAAAAAATTTTATTTTATTCTGTATATTTTTTTTTTTAACCCCTTTAGCAAATAAATTTGTTCAAATCGCTTCACTCGTGCTATAGCCTGACATGCAGAAAGGGTTAAATTTTTGATATCAAGAATTAAAAAAAGGCAACAGTTAGACTAGTGTTCTATAATGGCGGTGTTGCTGTGCTGATGCAGCTCGTGTGTTTATATATAAAATCACTAATATTAACATTCCTGCGTTTAATGCATGTTTGGTTCCAGCTTGCTTTAAAAGCTAAAGGGTAAATCCTAACGGGTTCAGGACCAATAGGGCTGGTATGTCAAGCCCGGAGTGGGAAAGATTCGGGGTGGGGGGTGGGAGGGTTTATACCTGAATTGTTTGCTGTTTACTGCGTTTAGTCTAACATTCATGCTTGCTTTATCGAATATGGGGAATGATTCAGTTTGCAGAACGTTTTGCAATAAAAATCTACTCTCTGTACCGTGCAGTAGAACATCCGGCAGTGCTGAGTTACTAGGGTTCTAGTCGTGTTATCTGCCTTTGTGTCATAATCTGTTTTAATCTATGGGATTATAATCTTCATGGTCAGAGTCGCATTAGGCAAGATAATGTTAAGTATAATATGTAGGACAAATACTGTTGATGGAACTTCTCAGTAATGTTATCTTCCAACAAAATTCTATTTTAAATGATTCTCCAATATGATTCTTTTGAATAAGAGTTTTGGTTCATTTGAATTGAATTATAGATCTTATCACGATAGCCATTGCTGTATTAATTGTTTGCAGAAGACATAAAATTTTTTTCTGTAATTGATGATCACTCCTGCTCCTCCTAACTTTGTCTCTCTCTCTCTCTCTCTCTCTCTCTCTCTCTCTCTCTCTCTCTCTCTCTCTGTATAATTTGCAGAGGCAGGTATCCGGTGAGGTTCAGTTGCAGCCTGAGAACCGCTCCCTTAACCAGATCGCCATGATGCTGGCCATTTTAGGTCTTAGTCTGTCCTACTACAGTGCTAAACAGATGGTTGAGACGGTGCAGCGCAGGACGGTACCTTGAACACCAATCGACACCACATCAAAAATGGGACAGGATCCGAAGATCCAGAACTTTTTATATACTACCGCAACATGAGCCTGTGTATTCTAGGTTAAGTCTGCACGAGACTAGTTGAGGGTTAAGCGAGTGATGTCTGGAGAAGGGGGTGGGGTGGGGTTGTGGCCTGCATGTTTATGATTGCACCAGGGTCCCCTAATACCTCATATAGATTCATATTTAGGCAGAAGGACCCACTCACTAATACATTGGCGCATTATGTCTTGTTATGTCTGACTTTATGTATTAAGCAACTATTCAGGACAGGTTGTAATAAAACTACGAGACATTTCCAAGGCTGCCTAAATTGCGACAAGGTGTCGCAGGAATCTTGCAAAATCACTACCAATTAAGCTACACTACTGTAAGTGTTAAATGTAGGTTTATTTCACTGTTACGAGTTGCCATGTCGAAATTTTATTATTATAAACTTTGTAAGGGATGTTAACGTGTGTAGATTTTAATGTGATTGTCGTAAAGGACTTTTATAAAAATGTACGGAAATATTTTTGAAACTTGACTAAATAAAGCTGTGAACTATTTTCTTGATGACTTGCATTTATACAACTGAGCAATTAGGGGTTAAGGGCCTTGCTCAGGGGCCCAACAGTGGCAGCTTGGTGGAGCTGGGAATCGAACCCACAATTTTCAGGTTGGTAGTCCAACACCATAACCATGAGCCACCACTTTCCCTTGTGTTGATATTAACTGTATGTCTGCTAAGCACATGAGATTCCTAGGATATTAAATATATGTGAAAATTGTGGGTCCTTAAACGTGCCCGTTGGACAGGAAGTGGACTTAAAGGCTTTGTGTATGTAATTCTTTTTTTATTTCTGGTTGGACATTTAATTAAATTTCTACGGTCTGAGTAGAATGAGTTAGCTGTAGGGCTGTTGCTCATAAAATCTGGCTCAGCAAAATTATTTCCTGTATCCACGCAGCAATGTGTCATCTGTTAAAGTGCAGCTTTTTTCCATAAATGACCCATTGTGTATTTTATTTAGCAGATGACATTTGGTGTTCTATGCGGTTATATGTTTCTCCTCCATTTTGATGCAGCAAACACTGTTGCTGACATCACGGTCAGAAATCCTACAGTCTAGACTTTGTACGGTGGATTTCCTCCAAAGTGGGTGTAACTTTTCATTCTAAACAAACCATTTCACACCTGTGTATAAAAAATAAGATTATATACAAGTGGGAATCAGGTGTGGCTCCTTGATTGGCCTAAACAAAACCTGCACCCATGCCAGACCTTTAGAGCAACCATCAGACAGCTTTGTGAAATTAACTGCCACTTTACCACCAAAGGTCACTGTTCCTGCAGGTTTGCGCTCCAACCATTGGTCCAGCAATCTCCAGTTTTTATCCACGAAGAGTCATCAAAGCCAATTAATCAGGAGTCATCAGTTGATTCTGGCTTTTAATAGACTTTGGTGTGGCTTCTGATTGGTTGGAAATGAAAAACCTGCACCCACATCCAGTCTTTCCTGGATAAGTTTATCATCATCTCCTGTCTGCTGTTCCCTTTTAGGGGTCGCCATAGTAAATCATCTGTCTCCACCTAACCCTATAACTCCATGCCCTCGTTTATCGCATCCATATACCTCCTCTTTGGTCTTCCTCTTTACCTTCTACCCGGTAGCTTCATTTCTAACATTCTCCTACCAATATATTCACTATCCCTCCTCTGTACATGTCCAAACCACCTCAATCTGGCTTCCCTAATGTTCTCCCTAACATGAACTAACATGAACTTGTTCCTAGACCTGTCCAACCTTAAAACTATGAGAAGTGAAATTTGGTTTTTCCAATATCCCAGCTTAGAAAGTTGCGGTCAAAGCGCAGGATCAGCTATGATGCAGCACCCCTGGAGAAGGAAGGGTTACGGGTCTTGCTCAAAGACCCAACAGACTGGCGGGAATGGGGCTTGAACCCTGGTCTTCCTGGTCTTTTAAAGCCACCACTGCAGAACTAAGGCTTTGTCTTAACTGCTTTAATGAGGACTGAGTAATTACTTCCTGGTCTAAGTGCAAGGTTACATTGGATCAGTTCTCGGAGATTAATTTGCTGGAAAATATTTGCAGTAGATGAATCCTTGATGGTAGGTTAAGGACTGTGACCCCAGTATGGTCTGCAGGAGAATAAAACAGGTTGGTTTTTTTTTCAGTGAAGCGATTTGGTCAGTCAGTAAAATTCTTATGAGAGTGTGAGGATCTTTGAAAATCTGCTAGCCTGAAAGCTACTGAACTAAAGCTAAGTTTGTTTCGAGTTTATGCACAAAAGCTTTTAATTCTTTTTCATTTCCTCCTGGCCTGAATTGTCTAGCATGTTTTACTTTTTTATGCATGGTGCAGATTTTTCTCATGCCTCCTCATCCCTCCCTTACTTGTGGAAGATGTGATGCGGTTTGACAGGGCAGAACACTGTATGGGTAAATGTGAGCCTCTCCCACCAGTACGCATCACTGGGCAATTTGACAAAAAAAAAAATTCAGACTGAAAGAGTAAGTTCGTGACACGAGAGCTGAGCTCTCATTGGCTGGTCTAAAGATTGTGCCAATACTAAGCCATAGAGACAAAGTGTCCCAATGAGAAACTTATGGATGGATTAACTAGGATGTATGCTTAGCATGTGCTCAGCAGTTTACTCTGTGGTTATAGAGTATAACTTGGGGCAGTAAAGCAGTGGTTACTGCAGATAGGAAGGTCGTGGGTTTTATTCCCAGCACCACCATGCTGCCAGCTGACACTCCTGGGCTTCCAAGCAAAGCCCTTAACTCTTGATTACTCAAAATTGAGTCACTTTGAATAACAATATCTACCAAGTTGCCAGAAATGTATAACAATAGGAACTGGTAATGTTTCAACAATTGTCTTTCAAAATGTTTCTTTCTGTAGGAGGTCCTTTAACAATGATTTGTGCAAATAAATCAACAATCAGCTAATAATAGACTTAAACACTGTTCTAGCATGACAATGCCCCTGTGCACAAAACCACTGAACTGTATAAAGACTTGTAAAAAAAAAAACTTGTGGGAAGTGGTAGTGAGAGGTTAAGGTGTTGGACTGCTTATTAGAAGATCATGGAAAAGATAGATAGATAGATAGATAGATAGATAGATAGATGGATGGATGGATGGATGGATGGAAGATCATGGATTTAATACCTTGCACCACAAAGCTGCCACCTCTGGGCCCTTAAGCAAAGCCCTCAACCTTTAGCTGCTCAGCTAAATAAAAAACTATCTATCTACCAACCAACCAACCAGGTCTGCCAAATGACCTTTGAAATAGATAAACTAGAAAACTGACCGAACTCCAAACCTATTACTAGAATCTAGCAGACACCCTTATCCAGAGTGCCTTATATTTATCTCTTTTATACAAATGAGCAAGTAGGGGTTAAGGGCCATGCTCAGGGGCCCTGCAGTGACAACTTGGTGGTGCTGGGAATCAAACCCCTGACCTTCCACTTGGCAGAATTGGCAGTCCAACACTTTAACCGCTGCGCTACCACTTCCCAACACAATATGTTATTTGCATATATACAAATGTCTATATTTCAGCTCCTGGTGGTATGCGGGCCCAGAAGACTGTGATGTCTATATATTCTAAAATGAGGCCACAGGGAACAGCTTATTATATCTATATTCCGAAATGGGACACCACCTAAAGAAAACCACGGCCTTGCCATATGATTATGGTTTAGTGGTGTTTACATGGTGTTGTGTGCGACTTTAAATCAACGGCAGTTCTTTACACTGTCAGCTTTCTTGCAAAAAATAAATAAATAAATAAATAAAATAATGACCGGGTACCATAAAACCTGTTTACTGTCTGTCTATAAATCATCTAACCACGCTGACTGTGAAAGCCCCCGTTCTTCTTCGCGCCAAGAAAATGAGAATTTTTTTCTTTCCCGCACTTGTAGTTCAAAACACCCTGGAGCGTGGTATTAAGGGAGGGGTAAAAACTGGTTCTGCTCAGGTTTTCACACGTTTTCTCTTCCCCTCTTCAAAATAAATCAAGGTCATGGTGTTCAACTACACGGAAATGAACGCTTCGCAAAGCTTTACCTCGCAATTGAGATTAATTAAATCTCTTGACTTGAGTATCTACAAGATACTATGTGTTGCGTTGCTGCAACGTGATTGGCTGCTCGGGTATTTGCATGAATTTGAATTTGCAGGTGCAGCTACAGGTGTTAGACACTTTAGAAATGCGTACGTTTTTAAGTTTGGCAAAAAATTATCCTTTATTAAATTGCTTTGAATGTGTCCAGGTGAAGTGTTGGCTAGCATTGGGTCGTTGAGTTTGGACACACAAGGAGACATTTTTGTCTTGAAATTTGTAAAAGAAACCTAAAACCTTACACCACTAATGCTCACAAGATAGCTGACAAGAGTTTTATAGTCTGATTAGACGGGATGAGACGTACCGGCCCAAAAAAGAACGGCGGCCCAGTGGAAAAATGCTCTGTCTGTCAGATGGACAGTCTGGACTCCTGGTTTGGAATGCACATTTAGGCGTGGAGAGATTCCTGAATCATAGATCCTATACCCTCCTGAGAGACAAGGGAAAAATGTTGTTTTGATTGATTTCCAACCCTGTTTGGGTAAAAAAAAAGGTTTTTAATTAATTATTTGATTAAGGTTATTTGAATAAGGTTATTTAATTAATAAAAAATTCAGAATTTTTTATTATTTTTTTTACCATGTCCACTGTATTGGATCACAGGACCATTTTTACCTGAAAAGACAGCTCTTTCCATAAAACATGCTTGTATTTATAGACGCCATTTTGTATTGAGTGTAAGAGTTTTAGAATTTTTATCATCCCAGCCAATCAAATGACATCACTAGAACCCAGGATGTCCTCTGTACAGTGCAGACAATTAATTAAAACATTTATGTAAACTAAATGTCCACTACAAAGGACGCATTTACAGCATTTTGGCAGACGTCCTTAACCAAAGCGACTTACATTTATATCATTAAAACAACTGAGCAATTGAGGATTGAGGCCTTGCTCAGGGGCCCAGCAGTGGTGGCTTGGTGGAGCTGAAAATCGAACCCACAATCTTCGGATTGTTGGTCCAACACCTTAACCATGAGCCACCACTTCCCTACACAAGCCAGGACACAAGTCAGTGGGCTGTCTTTCAGGAGGATTTCATAAGCCTGCTACATGGGCTTTCCCTGCCCTGATTCAATGATTGGTGTGTTTGACCACTGAACTATTTAAAACATAACAGCTGCTGTGCCATGGGTCAAAACATATACTGTTAGTTAACCGGCCAAAAAGCCAAAGGGTGTGTAAGAGCAGGGTCAGATGGCAAAAACCTGACACTCTGCCATCAAAAGTTGTAGATTACAAGCCAAAAGTTTTGCAACTACTCACTAGGATGTCACAGGATCACTACGGGGTCACTACATTGACATTGTGGCAGTAGACACAATTAGAATAGAATAAGCATGTAAACACTATCTTGTTCTTCTGATGGTGGTGTACAAATCACATCTCAATAGGTTTTTTAAGGTGATGATTATGCATTTATCTAACCCAGAAATCATTTTCTATAAAATTTGGTAAAGAAGGGGTTAATTAATAGCTGCTGTAATGTAATAACAATGTAATAATATAAGTAATAACAATGTGAGTAGTATTAATGTAAATCGTGTTATTACTGACATTATTACGCTGCTATAATGTAATGTGAGTAATAACAATGTAATTCATGTGTTATTACTGACATTATTACACTGCTATAATGTGTAAGTCATATGTTATTACTGACATTAATACACTGCTGTAATGTAATAAAAATGCAATAATGCAAGTAACACATTACACTAAATGTTCTACAACAATAAACAACAATAGATAGACAAAATATTACGTTTTTATTCATATTATTCTTATATTATTCTTATAAGAATAAAAACAATTATAGCTTATTACAGCTTATATACAAGTTAGTATCAATCTAGTTGTATATATTTTATTCTCGACTATTTCAGCATGGCAAAATGTAACTTTTTTTAATTTCTAAATGATCTCTTTAGTAAGATTAAAAATGCGATCGCACAATTTTTTGCAATTCCCTTTGAGTTTTAGCAGTCACGGTGGGTGCAAACAATTTCCATCACAATGTATGCGTCCGCATGTAGAGCACGCCATTGGATCAGTTTACGATAAAGATTTTTATGTTATAGAATTGTAGCAATCGTAGCATACTATATATATGACTACAGAGATGTTTACATTATACAGTTACAATGTTGTATAAGGCTGCCACAGATGGTGGATTGTGATTTAGTTGACGCTATATCGAGGACCCTGTTTTGACACATACCGTACTAAACTAGGAGACCGGCATTCAGGGATTTCAGGCATGCAGTGAAACTTGTCCAGACTGAAGGGAATGACTAACACATCAAAACTATAAGGAAGTACTTTAAGTTTGTCAGAGTTGGCAAGAACCCAGAATCTTTTTTGCTTAAACATTTCATACCTTTGTTTGTGATTGAAATTGAAACTTGATCTAAATGTAAATTGGTTGTAAGAGTTAAGTATCCTACAGATGGCTGGGTGATAATATCGTAGACGGATGTCTGTGGTTAGCGATTAGCTTGTAGGTATTGTTTCAGGTGTTAAGCACACAAATGGCCCGGGTCGTTTGAAGTGGTAATCATGGTCATGACCTACACCATTGATCAGCGATAGTCCCTAATGCCCCCCATATTATCATTGATTAAACCCTATTTATTTAGTATAATAACCAAGTTGCACTATGATATTTTTATCTACATTGGGATTAAACTAGCTACGACTCATCTTGGAGTAGAATTTGATTAAGGCAGTCTGTAATTTCTTACAGTAGGAAAGTAAATAGCATGTCTATCTATCATCTTAATCAAAAAAATTAGGTTTTTGCCCTTTACATCTGAAACAGTACGGGTATTTATTTCTATTTTTGCTTGTTTTAATTGATTGGCCAGCTTATCAGATCAATTTATAGATTAATTTACAATTTCAATTCATTTCAGGTTTATTTCTATAGCGCCTTTAACAATAGATATTGACTTAAACCAGACCCTAGTGAAAACATCCCCAGTAAGCAAGACTGGGGTGACCCTGGTAAGAAAAAACTCCCTCAAACGGTAGAAGGAAGAAACCTGGAGAAGAACCAGACCTCATTTGGGTGACACTTTTCGGTAAAGTGTGTTTTATAAATTAAATATTATATATTGTGAATATGATTATAGAAGAAGTGTCCTTTCTATAATCATATACAGTCGGAAATCTTTGAAAAGCATAATACAGTTCCAAACTACACAACTGTACCTAAAAATCCAACTCAGCACCTTAACCAAATTTAGCCACCACTGTCCCACACTGTGTAAGTTGTAGCTCATGAAATAGTGGTTGAGGTTGTTACTACCATCGATACCCTTAACCGTCTGCTCAGGGTATTAAAGGAAACTTTATATTTGCCATAAGTGCAGTTGAGCTCACTGGTTAAATACCACACGACCATGATGGTATGCTGGGGTCGTGACCTCTCTCTCCGACATCCTTACCTCCTGCTGAGGTTAAAGGTCAGGGTGTTGCGAGAACTATTTACAGACTTTCTATGCTGTTTGATGAGAGGATTAAAATACTTTCTTAATACCTAAAGGAGTCTGTGTAGAAGATTATCTTGGTAAAATCTAACAATTAGTTTGGATAAAGTTTGTGGACACCTGACCATCGCAAACATTTATGATCTTTACAATAGTATCAGTGAGATCAGACACTAATGTTGAGGTAAGAGGGTTCCAGTTTATCCTAATGGTTTTCATTATAAAGGGGTTAAATCAGAATCAGGACATGAGAGTTCTTCTACTCCAATCAGAACACAGCATGTCTTCATGGAGTTCAGGGGTTTCATGCACATGAATTAATGTCATGCTGGAACAGGAACGGTTTGAGTCTCTTAGTTCCAATGAAAGAATAATGTAACGCTACAACATACAAAGACATTCTAGACGACTGTGTGACTTAGAATATTTGGCAACAGTTTGGAAAGGAACCATAAATGGATCTGACAGTGAGGCGTCCACAAACTTCTGGCAATATGGAGTATGTTTTTCCACCAGGGGCTGGTACCTGACTAAAGAACCGGCTCATGTTTTCACTGACAGGAAGCAGAACCCTCTTCATCACCAACACGTGACTAAAATCACATGGTTCTTTGTGGCAACTTACTGGTGCTGAGAATCGAACCAAGATCTTCCAATTAGCATTCCAACACCTTAACAACACTTGTTGGAGACCAGCAAGGTTTTGCCATTTAGATTACATTACATTTGTTGCAGAAACCCTTCTCCAGAGCGACATTTATTTTATTTAGGGGCTCAGGGGCCCAGCAGTGGTAACTCGGTGGTACTGGGAATCGAACCCTAAGTCCATCTTAACCACTGAACGGGATTTAGGCACCCGACCAAGATTTTTTTGAATGGAAAAACACAGCCTGGGTCACAATTGGGCTTCGGCTCCGGCATTATTCAAGGTTGCAAAACAATATATATAAATCACTTTATAAAGAACTGCAGTCGATTGCAGAAGCTCAGGTTGGACCTCCGAACATGAAACGACCTCGCGAGGTCAGCGAGGTCAACAGACCTGTCAGAGGTTAGCGCCGGCTAATCTATTCCGAGTTATGATTTATTTCACAGAAGTAAAGAACATTGGGATGATTTGGAATGAATTACTGATGCTATTGTTGGTCAGTTATTTGTGGTGCATATCTAATATATCCACCAGTTGGAGGGAGATCAAAAAAACCAACTGTTTGTGAGCGCGTGTCAACGGTTGTAATGAAATGATATTGCATATCTGTGTCACGTTGTGGGTGTCAAGCCTGCCGCTGGTTCTCAGGTGCCGTTGATATTCGATGCTTCCCAGGTCTGAAAAGGTAAAAAAAAGACACATGTGCCTGGAAATAGTGTGTGTAAAAGGTGTGTTGTGGTAAATGGTTTATTTAATAGTTTATTTTATTTAAATTGATGAGAAAATATCAACTTTCTTACTCCTGGCGAAAAAAGCTACATAACGTAGCTTAATGCTCCCTGTTACGCGGATTATTTTCCGTTATGTTAAATATAAAATATAGCAAATTAAGTTAACACTTAACTACTAGCAGTGCCGTAAATCATTCATTGCTCAATTTTTAAAACAACCACAAGAGGGCACCAGACATCGGTGGATTTGATATTATCAAACTGATAACCTGAGAATAAAAAGAAGCCTGAAATATCGTCAAAACCGATTATCGGTCAACCTTCACAGCGTACTACAGCTCTTGTTCATGCATCAAATTATTTCTAATTAATTTATAGGTATTATTTATTACGCTGCAATGTAAGTTAGCTTGTTAACTACATTACCTGTTTATTACAAGCTGAGCTTCTGGATTAGCATAGTCAATATATCTAACTGCGTCGCCACTATTCATGCCATTGAAATAAATAAAAAAATGTCCTAATTAAAAGTCACTTTATGGGACATGGATTTTTACATGCATCTGTATATAGTAAGACATTTAACACACGCCAATCAATTCTAACACTATGCCAGGCCACCATCCACCAGCGGCTTCGTTGCTAGTATTAAAATGAATATTAGGTGGCCTAACCTGTGTATCAAGCTTTTGGTTAAATCCCATATGGTCCTTTGTTGTCGCCATGGTTGGGTTGGGTGTGTTCTTTGCGTTGCACAAGCAGGCAGTTCATATAGAATGGATGTATTTGCTTAAGGGATTAAAAAGAAAATGCAGGTGTGAAGGGACTTCTGTACCATCGAAGCTTAGAGAAACTCACCCATCGTTGGATTTGGTAAAAAGTACCTATAATCTAAAAATACTTGTTACCAATACTAATTACACAAATAAAAAAATAAATTTATTTGCCACATACATGATTATGTGCATGTGTTTTGTGCAATACAACTTCATGTGCAATAATATTTATATATGTCTATCTATCTATCTATCTATCTATCTATCTATCTATCTATCTATCTATCTATCTATCTATCTATCTATCTATCTATCTATATCTATCTATCTATCTATCTATCTATCTATCTATTTATATATCGGTCTGTTATCTATCTATCTATCTATCTATCTATCTATCTATCTATCTATCTAGCTATCTATCTATCTATCTAATTATGATATACCTATTATATCCTATCTATCTATTATCTATCTTATCTATCTATCTATCTATCTATCTATCTATCTATCTATCTATATATCTATCTATCTATCTATCTATCTATCTATCTATATCTATCTGTCTATCTGTCTGTCTGTCTGTCTGTCTATCTATCTATATCTATCTATCTATCTATCTATCTATCTATCTATCTATCTATCTATCTATATATATCTATATATATATATATATATATATATATTATATATATATAGTTTCATGTGCAATAACATCCTTTCACAATACAAACAATTTTAGGACCTTCCTGTTAATAGTAATCATGTTTTATTAATTGTAAATTAATAGTATTTTTATTTTTATATTTTATATCTTATATATTTTATTTCTGTTTTTTTATTTGTATATTGCCTGGTATTCCATTTTATTTTATTTTATTTTATTTTATTTTGTTTTATTTTTTTTTGTTTTTACCAGTTTATTACCTAATTCGCGGTCACAGGAATCTGCTGGAGTCTATCCCTGCTGTCTCTGAAAGGGTGAAAGACAGGATGGGGACACCCTGGACAAGTCGCCAGTCCATCACACACACTCACACTCACACTCACTCCTATGGGCAATTTAGAATCACCAATCAATCTAACATACATGTTTTTGGACTGTGAGAGGAAACTGGAGAACCCGGAGTAAACCCACACAAGCACGGGGAACCATTCCTTACAATCTGTGGTGAAGGTCGGCATGTGGGAAATATTGTAAGAAATCTACTCTATAAATAGGACATGTTATTAATCTATATGTCTCTTTTGACCTTGTTGTATTTGCCAAGTTCTCAGTTGAATTTAACTGTTTCCTACTTACTCTTTGAATGAAACCTTTTTTGGCTCCACTTACCCCACACATACTTACCCCGATACCCTACACATGGGGTAAGTGGTGTCACAAGACCAATTTTTTTGCAGAAAGTTGATCTATTTTCCTGTATACGTTATCAAAGAGATGTTAATTACGTAATAAGTAAAACCTTTTTAACTTTTGCTTGGTGTCCAGATTGGTAGACAAAGACTCTCGGACATGATACAAAAAGACAAAAATTTGGTCACTGGTTAAGGTGTTGGACTGCTAACCAGAAGATTGTGGGTTCGATTTCCAGCACCACTGTTGGGCCCCTGAGCAAGGCCCTTAACCCCTCTAATTTTACTTAGTTCTATAAATGAAATAAAATGTAAGTCGCTCTGGATGGGATGCCTGCCAAATGCCAGATGCTAGAAATGTAGATGTAAACGTCATCTTACCCCGTTCTCCCTTATTTAGTCTGCCAGCGCCATCTTGTGGTGAAACATGAACACTCAGAGGATTTGGTATATATGATATTTCAGGAAGATTTAACATTAACTTTCTGAATTAATCTTTAATATACTTTAAATAATATACACTTTCTACCTTTTGGGACATTTTATACATTTCTATTTTATTTGTTTAGCAATTTTTAAATTTATGTTCACATTTCTAGCATTTGGAAGACGTTGTTATCCAGACTGACTTATATTTGCACCACCTAACAAATAGGGGTTAAGGGGGGTGCTGGGAACTGAACCCACAACCAGTCTAACACCTTAACCACTGCGCTACCACTTCCCTATTAACCAATGAACATCAGTCTCAAAGCAGCTTTACAGAACATAAGACATTTTTAACTCAAAGACTCGAAAGGCAACCCATCACCCGAGATTGTGAAGTGGTAGCACGGTGGTTAAACTGTTGAACTGCTAATTGGAAGAGGGTTGATTTCCAGCATATTGCCACTGTTGGGCCCCTGAGCAAGTCCCTTAACCATTAGGCGGATTTAATTGATCTCATATTTTTTTTATTTAACTAAGAAGTTAAGGAGTCTGAAGATTGGTGGTGCTGGGAATTGAACCCATGATCTTCCAATCAGCAGTTTTAACCAGTTTTCCTGACTGTTACAACAGGATGGGTTAGTAAGTAAAACTGATCTGCTATTCTAGAAAAATCTCTGACCAATCAAATTCACGCATTTGACAGTGCATAGTTAATTTTTAAAGTATTTATGTAATTTATTATTTATTTGGCTGAGTTCCAGAACAGGGGTATGATCTAAATTGTGGTGGGATTTCAGTGTAATGCCGAGGGGTTAAACGAAAGACATGGTATTAGTTAATACAGGTAGAAATATCGTCGCTTTCGATTGGTGGAAATTCTCGGTATGATTTTCTGTGATTAATAGAAACAGTTTTAAACGGTGGTTCTACCATGTAACGGTAGTGAGGTCCTGTCCAGAACTAAATAGCTGCTCTGAATTATGCAGCCAGTTCAGTGAAACCTAACACTCCACAACACACACATTATTGGACAGAGAGAGAGAGACAGAGAGAGGGAGACAGAGGGACGCATGACTGCACCTGATTCGTCCTTCCAAATTTGTTGACACTTACATCTGTACACCATGTTCACAATCCTGCAAGGTTAAAGAAGGTCTCCTTCGATAGGCTTCATTAAATAACGGAACTTAATCAGCCAAAAGTTAATGAATACTATATAAACTAATATTTAAACGTAATCCTCACTCTAGAAGGTTATAATGCGGTAACGTACGCACCACTCAGTACCATATATAGCTTATAAGCGTATTATAAACCTAGATAGATAAATGAAACCTTTGTGGTTCTAAATATTTTATGAAACCCGCTCCCATCTTCAGTGATCAGGTGACTCAGAAACCAACAACAGGAAACAATAAGCAGGGTGATATTTCACAAACATGTCTGCCTAATCGGGGGCAAGTTTCGACTGACCGAGTAAAGGAACCCTTGATCAATTGGTCGATTGTAATAGCTTGTAATGTCACATGACATTAACTGCGTGGCATATCCTGACAGTCGGTTGTACAAGAACTAATTTAGGTAATTTAAGTACTTATAAACTATCCATCCATCCATCCATCCATCCGTCCATCCATTTATTGTCTATTACTGCTTATTCCTAATCAGGGTCACGGGGATCTGCTGGAGTTTATGGGTAAAAAGCAGGGGTACAATCTGGATAGGTCGCCAGTCCATCACAGAGCCACATAGAGACAAACAACCACACACTCTCACACTCACACTCAGAAGGACCCCTTCAGGAGAAACGAACCTTAGACCTTCTTGCTGTGAGGAAACAGTGCTGAACACTAAGCCACCGTGTTGCCCTACTTATACAAACAGTTCTCTTTGGACTGTATCGACTTCTCAAATATATTAATTTGAGGGCAAATTGTGGCATTTAAGGCAATTTCCAATAAATTCTGGAAAACCTCTATGGGAGCAATACTTCCCAAAAGTCTGTGAGAACTTGCACATGCACAACATCAACCTGGAGTTTTGTTTCTACAATCATATGTTTAACTGTAGGCTGTTTTATGATATCGATGTTAATCCAGATGTTTGTTCATTTAGCTACAATAGTATTAGTGAGATCAGACCTTAATGTTGAGTGTAGAAGTCGAATGGCATCTACACTAACATATGTCTGTTCTTTGTTATTCCGAGCTCACCGTCGCCACCATCACTTGGAGACAATAAGGCGGTTTCTCAGTGATCTCTTGTCTTTTAAACGGACAAAACCACGGAAACTTTGCTGCAGTATAGGGTAACCTACTGGTTTGTCTGGTCAGAGGAGAACTGAACTCCCCGACTGAGCCTGGTTTCTCCCAAGGTTTTTTCCTTCATCCTGTCACCGAAGGGGTTTTGGTTCCTTGTGTGTGTTTAAGATTGTCGTTTCAGATGTATTTCTGTAAAGCTGCTTTGAAACGATACCGATTGTTAAAAGCGCTAAATAAGTAACGGTGACTAGACTTGACTTGACTTGAGGTGAGGAGGTCTGGGGTTCAGTCTGTGTTTAGTTTAAAGGGGTTGAGTCAGAATCAGGGTTCTGTATAGGACATAAGAGTTTCTTCACTTCAACCAGAACACATCATGTCTTCATGAAGAGCATGGGCTTTTACGCACAGGGGTTATTGTCATGCTGGAACAGGGTTTGAGTCTCTTAGTTCCAGTTAAGGAATGATATAATGGATACATGGATACATGGATATTTGCTTTATTCCCATTTTATTCTTAGTGATATATTAAAATAAACATATCGAGCGAAGAGTTTGAGTTGCACAGTCCACATCCAGCCAACAATGGCATCTCCTCTCTCAAAAGGAACGGCTTAAATATTCATAAGGTAACGCACACCTGTTTCCAGGTAACCGATGCTGGACTCCTGAACCGTGGCAGTGTGTGTATGTGAGGAAGCAATCAGCCCTGTAACTGTTTCTCTCGTTCTCTGCTTCGATCAGTAACCGGGGCTTTCGCGAGCAAACCTGAAGAAAAAAAAAAGATCATCAAGAATCTCTGAGCTGGATTTTGGACCCAAACTACCACCACCAGCACCACCAGCACCACCATCACCACTACAACCCACTACACCAGCTCTATTAACAGCACCACTATCTAGTTTTTGGCAGATGGACCAGATACAGCACTGAAAGCATCATAATTAGATATAAAACCAGATTTTGGTCGATGGTGGTTTGACCGAACATTTGAAGGGAATTCCTGTTGTTGATTTAACTTTTTCGTTGAAAAAAAGTGAGCAATGAATCCGCTGTGGAAAGTGTACAAGAGCAAAGTGATGAAGACCCTCAACCCTGACGGAGAAGACGAGCCTACTGAAGAGGTAATTTTTGTTAGATGTGGCTTATTTTACTTTACCATCATCGCAGTATCGTGAGGTCGGTCCACAAGACGTCTGTTTTGGATATTGTTTCGTTCTAGAAATTTCTATCTGGACCAAAATTAGCTGCCATGCTTCGATAAACATAGTTAAGCTAGTAGCTTTAAAACTTGCCATCTAATTTGTACAGCTGAGAAATTAAATCTTGCTTAAGGGGCCCAGCAGTAGCAGCTTGCTGTTTTACCCATGGGAATTGAACCTATTATCTTCTAAACAGCTTAATCACTGAGTAACTACTACATGTCAAATGTGTTCATTATGTGTTATAAATCATGAGCTGTAGATAAGGTGATCCAGCATTAATACACACTTTCCTGTCCGAACAGGTGCAGATAAACATTGCCTTATGCTACAGCTGTGACTGTTTTTAGAGCTTCATTATGCACAGCACAGTTTTTTCAAAGCATGAAGGTAAATGAGGTGGAACGAGTCCTTTGGGAAGTGGACGGCAGTCGATTAACACAAAACCAAATCTGTACAAAGCAAAAGGATCCAAAAATAACCGACAGATTAGACTGGAACATCAGCACGAATGCTTATAATTCACTTCCTTTCAGTCACTGAGACCGAGAGAAGGAATGCAACAGGTGGGTCGGATAGCTGCAGGTGAAATAGAGCAGGCAGAGGGATGTGACACGGTTCTTTGAGGCCTGCAGTAACTTGATATTTAACAAGAACCGGGCTTCGGATGGCGGTTTACTGATTTAGCAGGGATGAAGCTTAAGCGGGCGTTCCTTTACAAAGTTTTAGGGCTATCAAGTGTCTTTGAGAATTCATTCTATTATTAACGCGCATGTTGTTTATACAGTCTTTAAAAAATCAGAGGATGAAATTGTGAATTTTAGCTAAAACTTTAACGACATTAACAATGCCAATTGATCTATTTAGCACCGTTAATTACAACTTTCATTGTCCAACAAGTGTCAAAACCCATACAGACAACAAACACCAAAAAGTTAACCCCCTTCTGCTCCATGCAGTTTCCATGCTGAACCTGTGCTCTGATCACGAATTCTCAACCTGGTGGTATGCAAAAACAATGTAATCGTGCAGTAATGTATATTTGACCCGTCAAGACGTATTTACGGGGTCGATTCATCAGAAGAAGCAGCAACATACATTTTAATTACATTTTCTTTTTAAAAAACTTTGTGATTTTATTTATGTGCTTTGATTTTTTTATTTAAAAAATTGTGATTAGCACTAATGACAAATTATCCTTATTCTACATCAAGTCGACTTGTAGTATAATCAGAATTTATGATCTGAAACATTTAGGCGTTTATTGAGCCTGTTTTTTTTTTTTTAAATATAGGATTTTATAGTACTAAAAATATTAGTATGCAGTGTACATTATAAAATATAATGCGCAGCTTTGACGTGTTATAAATGTGTTATTAATATGCTGTTATTAGTGTTATAAACATGTTAATTTGTTATTAATATGTTATTGATGTGTTGTTAATGTGTTATTAATATGTTATTATTGTGTTATGAATGTGTTAAGAGGTTTAACAAAGTTTTTAGTTAAAAATATTTTTAGTTAGTAATATTAATAAGAATTTTTCTATAGTTTTAACTTCACATTATTATGTATGTCATTTACACAGTCCTTTTTTTAGTATGATGGAATCCGCAGTGATCATCCCTAAACTGTAAATATCTCTCTTTACCTATTTGTTTTGTCTGGTTAGGTTTTTTTTATTTTGTCTTTAGTTGATTGTTTTTCCAGCCTGTGGTGTAGCAAAGATCAGATCAGTTCAGGTCTACAGTGGAGAGAAAACCCATAGACATTCACTGAAAGATACCGTATCTGATATTACAGTTCAATGCGTCTGTTTTATGTGGGTAAATTTGTGCTTTTTTATGTGCAATCTGTAGTGATAATGATATAAATATTCAACAACATAATGATGTGATGTAGCCTGAAACCAAGGAGAGTTACTGTTACATCTCAAGACTTGATTAATTTTCTATAAAAGCATGTACTGAAGAGTTTTAGGAGTTTTACCGTACCGCTTTAGATAAAATGCAATTTTTAATTGATTATAGAACAATAAGTAAATGGCTTTTTTTTTTATTAGGGGGGGGGGGGGCGGCTCATGGTCATGTTAGACGTTTGGGGAGAAAGTCAAGGAAGCCAGATTGAGATGATTGGATTACAGAGGAGATGATTGGAGTCATAGACGTGGGGGAGAAAGTCAAGGAAGCCAGATTGAGATGATTGGACATGTACAGAGGAGGGATAGTGAATATTACCAGGCAGAAGGTAAAGAGGAAGACCAAAGAGGAGGTATATGGATGTGATAAGCGAGGACATGAAGTTAGTGTGTGTGAGTGAAGAGGATGTAGAGAATAGGGTTAGGTGGAGACAGATGATTCACTGTGGCGACCCCTAAAAGGGAACGGCTAAAAGGAGAAGAAGAAGAAGAAGTAGAAGAAGTACATTTCTTTGTTTTAAAATTTGTATTTATAATTACATTTTAAATTATGGAATGTCCATGATAGTTAGCTGACCATACATTTGCCCCCCCGGTATCTGCAAGGAAAACTAAAGTACATTCCAATGACAATTATTACTAAAATACTTTTTTAAAAACCAGAAACCTCCAAAGGAGATAATGTGGTATGTCAGATATAGTTTAATGTTATTTTCCTTTTAGTTTTTTCCTTTTAGTTGTGTATTGCTCATACATAACCACTAGATGGAGATATTTCTATTCCAACTTTCCTTCCAAAATCTGCCATTAGAAAACATCAGCACTATAATGGAGACCTCGACTACGAGAGTTTTGTGGTGTTTTGTGGCAAACTGATTAACATCTAAATCAAAATATCGTTATCAGTCATGTGGATTCTTAACATTCCATACAGGACATAACAAAGCCAAGATGAAATGAACATGATACTGATGTACACTTTCATCACTGAGGTACAGAAAACACAACAATAGCCTTTGTATACTAAATATACTACATACTATACTATATATTTACAACCATCTTAAATAATCTAATCTAATCCTATCTAAAATAGAAGTGGTACTGGTGGTGTTGGACTACTAACTCAAAAACAGGGGTTCGATTCCCCAGTTTCATGTTGGAAATCTGCAGTATTTTGCATTGGAATTAGCAGCACCCTGCTGAAAACGGGATTCTGGATACAGCAGTACTATCGTGTCTTACCGTAACTCACTTTGATGTTTACTGCAGGTGTGTGAGACAGCAGAGGAAATGACTCCTGTCGAGCATGATGAAGGACCCAGTACTGTGTCTCAGCTGGCAAAAAGAGTAAAGCCACATTCACAGCCAATCATACAATCATAAACATTCGGTTCTGTGGTTAAAATCAACAATTAGTGCCATATATAACAACAGTGTTCAATTAAGTTAGTGTGAGTATCACCGTTAGTGTGATTATCACTGTTAGTGTGACTATCACTGTTGATGTGATTACCACTGTGAGTGTGACTATCGCTGTTAGTGTAACTATCACTGTTAGTGTGACAATCAGTGTTAGTTGTGAATATTACTGTTAGTGTGAATTATTACTGTTAGTGTGATTATTACTGTTAGTGTGACTATCACTGTTAGTGTGACTATCGCTGTTAGTGTAACTATCACTGTTAGTGTGATTATCACTGTTAGTGTGATTATTGCTGTTAGTGCGATTATCACTGTTAGTGTGATTATCGCTGTTAGTGTGACTATCACTGTTAGTGTAACTATCACTGTTAGTGTGATTATCACTGTTAGTGCGATGACAATCGGTTTAATTGCTGTTTAGTGTGACAATCACTGTTAGTGTAACTATCACTGTTAGTGTGATTATCACTGTGTAGTGTGCGATTATGCTGTTAGTGTGACAATCACTGTTAGTGTACACTATCACTGTAGTTAGTATCACTGTTATCCACTGTTGTGTGATATCACTGTTAGTGTGATTATCACTGTTAGTGTGACAATCAGTGTTAGTGTGATTATTACTGTTAGTGTGACTATCACTGTTAGTGCGATTATTGCTGCTGTTAGTATGCGTTTATTACTATTTAGTGTAACTATCACTGTTAGTGTGATTATCACTGTTAGTGTGACTATCACTGTTAGTGTGATTATTACTGTTAGTGTGACTATCACTGTTAGTGTGATTATTGCTGTTAGTGTAACTATCACTGTTAGTGTGATTATCACTGTTAGTGTGATTATCACTGTTACTGTGATTATCACTGTTTGTGACTATCACTGTTACTGTGATTATTACTGTTAGTGTGATTATCACTGTTAGTGTGATTATTGCTGTTAGTGCGATTATTACTGTTAGTGTGATTATCGCTGTTAGTGTGACTATCACTGTTAGTGTGATTATTGCTGTTAGTGTGATTATTACTGCTAGTGTGATTATCGCTGTTAGTGTGATTAGTGTTAGTGTGACTATCACTGTTAGTGTGATTATTGCTGTTAGTGTGATTATTACTGCTAGTGTGATTATCGCTGTTAGTGTGATTATCACTGTTAGTGTGATTATCACTGTGTGAAATCCTCTGCATGTTTTTCTTCAGGTTCAGGGTGTTGGGACGAAGGGCTGGAAAAGTGTGACTGCTCTTTTTAATAAAGACGACGAACACCAGCTGCTGGAGTCTGAGACTGAGAGTCAGTCTGTACCGGACCAGTGAGTGACTTCCCATTTCACCTCCATGATGTGTCTACAAAGCACAGATTAATATTTCTGCAGACTCCCATAACAATTTCAGTTATAAGCAGCAGAATCACAGTCAGGTGCTGATTTACTATAAAATTGCATCTAATCTAATCGAATCTAATCTATATAATATATAGATTGTATCTAATTTACTTTATATCTTATATAATCTAATATATATAGAGATCCAAAATAAATTAAAAAAAGGAATCTAATGTAATCTATATAAACGATAATCTACTAGGGTAGATATACTGTATAGATCTAAAATAAAGTAAGGAAAGTAATCAAATCTAATCTAATCTATATAATATATAATCTATACTAGGATATATATATATATATATATATATATATATATATATATATATCTAGATCTAAAATAAAGTAAATAAAGTAAAGTAATCTAATCCAACCATTTTAACCTAAAATAATCTAATAAATTAATCTAATCTAATCTAATCTAATCTAATCTAATCTAATCAATGTAATCCAATCTAATCTATTATACGATACACTAGACAATTTAGTATTACTAAATTCATAACTTGAAGTTGTTTGGTACAATAAAACGTCTATTCTGACTTGACTCCTCATGTCCCTCCAGCCCACTGGCCATAAAGCCAGAGGAACCGACGCGACCCAACAAGCGCAACACAGGATTCTGGGATTCCTTCGCCACCAAGTGGAACCAGGCAGCGGCGATGAATCAGGCCGAATCAGCAGGGACGGCTGGCGAGGGCAGATCAGATGGGAGGAGTCAAGAGGAAGGTGACCAGGGAAAATCGGAGAACACAGTGGGAGAAGATGGAGGTGGCCAGGGCAACAGCTTCTCCAAATATGCCTCTCTGGGCGGGGCTAATGATGATACCCCTCCCTTTAAATGGAACTTTGTTACCAGCAAGCTAGCAGAGCTAAAGAGCCGAAGCGCGGCTAAAAGCAACTAGCCAATGACATTAGAGGACGCCAGACATGGAATATGAATGAAAAAAATAGGTTTTCTGTATCTGGATTGGTTGTTCTGTCTAAATAAACCTGATTGATCGCAATCTCTTTATCGGCTCCTTTAACGTTCCGCTGCATGTCACACACTCTTCAGGGAATTATTCACAATATGCACTATTCAAGCAACAAACACACAACTCATGTTATACAATCAGAGTTATTTCCTGCTGGCGATTTTGCTCTAATGTATAAGTTAACGTTTAATTTAGGGTTTTTTTGTGCTCAGTAACCCACTTGTAAATCCGGCGTCTATGTAACAAATACGGTGTAATATTTTATTTATAAAGCAGCTACAGAATTATCGCCGTTGCTACGGTAACCCCGTTAACCATAACATGTTCCGCTGCATTTTATTATCAGGAAAGATGATCATGATGATTAAAGTTGACATGAACACACTAGAGGTTGAACTGACTCATCTGATGGGAACAGAATTCTTATTGTCTTCTGCTTGTCCTATTTTCTGTCCAATGTCTTGTAAATTTAGATTGGTTTAATATACGAAACCAGCACTTTGGGGGTGTGTGTGTGTGTGTGTGTGTGTGTGTGTGTGTGTGTGTGCGAGAGAGATCTCGTCTATTTTTGTTGACTGTATTTTTCTCTTTTATTTTTTGACCCTTTGAAAAAAATGTCAAAATTATATTGCTAATAAAGACCATCTGATGAAGTCATGATGATGATGATGATGATGATGATTGTCCTTTTACAAAATTTCGCACTTCTGTCTAGTTTAATTGACAAACTAAAAGCATTCCCATGAACATACATACAAATAATTTTACATAAAAAACTAGAAATATAACAGAAGATAACATAAGTGGTGCTAAAATCCTATTTATCGATAATCAATTATTTTTATTATTATTGTTAATATTATTAATATTATTATTATTCTCTTAAACTGATGGAGCAGGAAACTAGGCCAGACTCATCCAAATCATTCACAGGGGGGCGCTACAGCGCCAGAAACAAAATATTTTAGACATTTTTGCCCTACACAGTGGATGTGATTTTGCCAAGTAGGATGTGATCCTGGATTAAGATCCTTTAATCAACCAAGTATAACCATCTGATGTCATCAGTGTGTGCCGATCAAACCCGCCTCAATGTATTTTTAATTAATAATATATATATATTTCTGTGGGGAAATAATAGTGTAATGGTTAAGGTGTGGGACCGCTAATTAGAAGATCAGGGTTCGATTCCCAGCACCACCAAGCCACCGGGGGCCCCTGAGCAAGGCCCCTCAACCCTCAGTTGTGTATAAGAGATAAACGTAAGTCATTTTCGATAGGGATGTCTACCAAATGCCAGAAATATAAATTCTTGATGTAATTTATTTATTACAGCATTGTAAAGCTAGTATTTATTTATTATTATTTTTTAAATCTTTTATCCAATCAGATTTTTCCACACCGATTACAGATTAGTCGTGTGAAAGACACACAGCCGGAGCCTTTATCGCATGTGATTTACAGAACTGTGAGAATCCGATTCAACTCATTTAACACACCCAAACGGGCAGAATGGCATGATGGGTAAAATAAATGAATTGAATATTAATAAATAACATTAAATATCTTTCCAGTAAATTGTAGGAGAATAAAAAGCTTTTAGCCCCGCAGTAGCAGAGAATCGAATAACAGGATGAAAGAAAGGTGTGTTTAGAGGTGTGTATCAGTCTTGACGTGACTTGCCGATGACGTGACTGGCCAATGTCAGAAACACGTGTATGAAGTAATAGAGTTTGACATGATTTACTGTTGTTTAAAACATGTTGCTTGGATTTTTTTGTTTTAATTTCCATCCAGTAGCACAAAAACTTTCACTGAGTCACTC